>JAVTVY010052720.1:0-250531 GCA_036873755.1 Hanleya hanleyi
TCATAATTCTTTATCTCAAAATATATTCGCTCTCACTCAAAAGAAATGTTTTGTGCCGGTTCCTTTGCTGCCACATGTTTGTCTATCGTACTGCAGTATCGACAGTATGGATTCAAACGCTGGTACCGTATGCGAAGTGCCCATATATTGGAAATATGAATTTTGAATTTTGCCCTTTCACTGCTTTGAACATCAAACATCGTCAACATCAAACTTCTTACTCGTAAGTTGTATAATCAGAATAGGTACAGAAGTATATCATTTTAGATCACGGAATTTAACTTATTTTATCCAATGATAGTTCTGAAATCTTGTAATAGATGTGGATGATATAAATATTTCGAAATAGGCTTATTTGTATCATGAATTAAAAAGCGCCCGGGGCCGTCATCCGTCACCCATTTTCGCACAATATTCATCCCACATCATTTCGTATAGACCAGATAATAGCATGCTGTTTTTCTATTCGCTTCCTATTATCTCCAGGAACACGCCAATAACAGCGAAGATGTATTTTTCCTACAATTTATTAACCGAGATAATGCGAGAAATTCGAAATTGAAAAGGAAGAAAAGCTACATTTTACTGAAAAGTATACTATTTTAAAACATCTGTAGAAAAGATATGCATTTGACAGGAACTGTATTTAATGAACACAAAAAAGAGAGATCAGAATTGACGAATTCATGTTAGGAATATTTTTTTTGAAAAAAATGTGTAATTAATAAAGCTCTTTACAGAGAATATTTAAAATGCGCACTCGTGATTCCGTCACAATTTTTTCTTGTGATTCCGTCTCGGACTAGATGTACGTAACAATCACTCTTTTCTCACGAGGAAAAAAATTATATCATCCTTGGGTACTCTATGTTAGTAAGAGATGTCATATACGGATGATAAGATCGAAAGAAAGCAGTAAAAAAAAAAGGCAATCAACACTAGTCAAAACGGAGGACTTTCACATTTCGTCATGCACATAAGATTATATAACGAAAAATCTGCAATATTTCGGAGGATATTATACTTTATTTGAAACTTGACATCAGTGGGCAATAAGGCGTAGAAAGTCTACTTTTAGAGAATAAAAATTTCAGTAACGAGCGCTTCACACTTTTAAAGTACTTTCCAAACCGTGATTCCGTCACCCAGGAATTTATGTTATAAGCGTACGTAGATCTAGATCTGCACGGTTGAGAACTTGAAAGAATCAAGATGGAGGAAACTCGGCTGATTCACGTATAGGCAATATTAATGTAGATTATCAGTGTTATATATGTTCCAAATCTAACCCCCGATTCCATTTCAGCTAGATTGAAATTACTGTGCAATACACGTATACCATGCAGGATATATACATGAAAGATATATACAGAATCAAACGAAGACAATATGGGGAGGGGGGCTACCGTGAAGAAACTCACCAAGGCACCTTGAAAATGGGGGGGGGGGGTAAATATTTCCAGATTTAAAGTGAAGCGAAGGGAGGTGGGAGATAGATCTAACCGACGGGAAGAAAATCGAGTTGCAAGGGGCAGCGGAGTGAAGCAAATCACAAAATGAAAGATGCATATACATGTTAACCTGGTTCTACAAATTTGAATCGGGGCGGGGGGGGGGGGGGTCACTACAGAAACAGTATTGCGTACTCTCTAAAATACAATTGAGTCAATAGTTCACTCAGGTATAATCGAGTGGAATTTCGTTCCTCTCAATTATGTTTCTGTAAAATTCGTAAAATCCGTGGACCACATTGGCCGTATGGGGTGTTATATTGAATCGCTTGTGGAGTAGGCAGACTGGGGATGATACGTGAGTAGTAGAGAAATGGCATTTACGGAGCTGCGCACGAGTGCGTATGGGGAGATGCCCCCCCCCCCCCACTACCTGGTAGAGTTACCTCTATGTGTAGTTGTGTGGAAGCGGGGGGGGGGCATATGTGGAAGGTGTGATTATATAGCGCACCACAGAAACTGCCGTTTCTCTACCACTCACGGACAGCGGAGGCGCTTATCACCACCATTCTGACTACTCCATGAGCGCTTATAAAGGAAAGTAGTATAGTCTACCATTTTAAAGTCAGGTTTTGCCGGGGGAGATAACTCTTGGTGGCGGTAGGTGGCGTTGTTTCTCAAGAGACAAAAAACTACCTCCAACACAGAAGAGTTCCAATCTAGGGGGAGGTAACTCTGGGTGAATATAGTTCCGGCAAAGGGCCCCTGGGCATGTATTCTTTCGCGATGATGCGGTCTGGCGGTAATGCGGTCGCGGAAGAAAGCTTCCGCGGAGAAAAAGTAGTCCCCAGACTTCAAATACGCTGCATGGTCCGATTGGGTCGAGTGAGGTATCAAAGTGAAGCATTCGTGAAGGGCCATCCAGTCATGGGTGGGTGCATGTAAAATTAAGATTTTTTCCCGAAACTATAAAAAGCGGAATACGGACTTTACCCCTAAAATAGGGGAAAACACCTATCAACCCTAGCCAAAAGGGCTAATATCGGGCCCCGGGCTTATCGGGGCCTGCCTATCAAGTCAATGGGGTGGGTGCGTGTAAAATTAGGGTTTTCCCCCGAAAATATAAAAAGCGGAACACAGACTTTACCCCTAAAATAGGGGAAAACTCCTATCAACTCTAGCCCAAAGGGCTAATATCGGTCCCCGGGCTTATCGGGGCCTGCCTCTCAAGTCAATGGGGTGGGTGCATGTAAAATTAGGATTTTTTTCCGAAAATATAAAAAGCGGAACACGGACTTCACCCCTAAAATAGGGGAAAACACCTATCAACCCTAGCCAAAAGGGCTAATATCAGTCCCCGGGCTTATTGGGACCTGCCTATCAAGTCAATGGGGTGGGTGCATGTAAAATTAGGATTGTTTTCCGAAAATATGAAAAGCGGAACTCGGACTTTACACCTACAATAGGGGTCTGTATTATACAATATAAGGTAAAATGCCTGTATGGGGTATGGGGATGGTCATTTTTTTCGTGGGCTTTACTATGGGTTGTGGGGTCTCGTTTTTCTCGTCTCACCAAGAAAAACACGATGGGCGGGGTCCCGGAGCGAAACGGTGAAATTTTTGGAAAAAGTTACCCAGGTCTGTATATAGGCCTATAGGCTGGCTGTGAGGGGTATAGGGTCTCAACTCAAAATTCACACACGTTCATTGTGATATGGGTTGTTTGGTCTTGTTTTTCACGTCTCGTCATTTAGAACACGTTGGGAAGGGTCCCGGAGCGAAACGGTGAAATTTTTGGAAAAGTACCATATAGCCCATATAGTCCTATACTGGCTATATGGGGGGTATAGGTTCAACCTGGGAAATTCACACACGTTCATTGTGATATGGGTTGTTTGGTCTTGTTTTTCACGTCTCGTCATTTAGAACACGATGGGAAGGGTCCTGGAGCGAAACGGTGAAATTTTTCGGAAAAGTACCATACAGCCCATATAGTCCCATAATTTTTGGAAAAAGTCACGGAGGTCTGGGTAGGCCCATAGGCCTATACTGCATGGCTATGGGGTATAGGTCCATACCGGGTGGACGTTTTTGGGTCTAGGTGAGTCCCTAATGGTCCTATGGTGTCGTATGAGGTGTTATTTTGAAGCTCTCGTGGAGGAACATCCGACTAGACTAATGGTTCGTCCGTGTTCAATGGTCTGCGCATGCGCAGTTTGGCCGTAGTATAAAAAGCAGCCATTTTGGGGGGTATGTGGGGGTGTGTTTGGGGTAGAGATGGACCACTATGGGTCCAAATGGGTCGTGGGAGGTGTCAAAGTGAAGCTTGTGTGGGGTAGAGTCAGAATGGCGTGTTTATAAATGCAAGTCGCGTCAATCTGCGCATGCGCAGTTGATTGTAGTAAGTAAAGTGGCCATTTTGGGGGTGCATGGAGGTGTGTTTGGGGTAGAGAGGGGCCATCCTTGGTCCGAATGCGTCCTGGGAGGTGTCATTTTGTAGCTCTCGGGGTGTACATCTCCATTTTAGGGATGTTCGCTTCATCTGTGACGTCATCGGTGACGTCATCAGTACGAATAGTAGCGAAAGTGGGCATTTTAGGGAAGTGCAGGAAGGTATTTGGGGTAGAGAGGGACCATCCAACTGATTTGCAAACTGGGAGGTGTCTATTTGGTGGTCTCAATAAAATGTAACCCGATTTGAGGGTATTATCTGCTCAACCGCGACGCAAACACCATGACGCCCAACTATGATCACCAAGTGGACATTTTGGGGAAGTGAAGGAAGGTATTTGGTGTAGAGATGGACCACTATTGGTCCGAATGGACCGCGTGGGGTGTTATGTTGTAGCTCTCGGGGTGTAATCCCGATTTGAGGGATGTTCACGTCATCTGTGGCGTCAGTGGTGACGTCATCAGTACGAGTAGTAGCGAAAGTGGGCATTTTAGGAAAGTGCAGGAAGGTATTTGGGGTAGAGAGGGACCGTCCTTGGTCCGATTGTGTCGTGGGAGGTGTCATCTTGTAGCGTCATGTTCGCGTCATCTGTGACGTCATTGGTGACGTCATCAGTACGAGTACTAGCGAAAGTGGGCATTTTGGGGCGGTGAAGAAAGGGATGTGAGGTAGGGATGGACCATCCTTGGTCCGAATGCGTCGTGTGGGTGTCATCTTGTAGCTCTCGGGATGTAGACCACGATTTGAGAGATGTCCACAGCATCTGTGACGTCATCGGTGACGTCATCAGTACGAGTAGTAGCGAAAGTGGGCATTTTAGGGGGGTGAAGGAAGGATTAGTAGTTTAAAAGCGCATTTCGAGCCCTTTTGACCTAGCGGCACAAGGCGCAATGAGAGTATGTGTGTGTGTGTGTATGTGCGTGTGTGTGTGTATGCTTGCGTGTACGCGTGTGAGTGGGCTTTCATGTGTGTGTGTGTGTACGCGTGTGGGTGTGTGTGTGTGTGCTTGCGTAGGTCTACGCGTGTGTGTGCATCCGTGTGTGTGTACGCGTGTGCATGTATGTGTATGTGTGTGTGTGTATGCGTGTGCGTGTATGTGTATGTGTATGCGTGTATGCGTCTGTGTGTATGTGTGTGCGTGTATGCGTGTGTGTGTGTGTATGTGTGTGGGTGTGCGTGTATGTGCGTGCGTGTGTGTATGTATGTGTGTGTATGCGTCTGTGTGCGTGTGTGTGTGTGCTTGCGTGTGTGTAGGCGTGTGCGTGTGCGTGCATGTGCGTGTGTATGTGTGTGTATCCCTCTGTGTGTGTATGTGTGTGCTTGCGAGTGTGTTTACGCGTGTGTGTGTGTGTGAGTCTGTGTATGTGTGTATGCGTCTCGGTGCATGTGTGTATGTGTGTATGCATGTGTGTGTGAGTATGTGTGTGGGTGTGCGTGTATGTGCGTGCGTGTGTGTATGTATGTGTGTATGCGTCTGTGTGCGTGTGTGTGTGTGCTTGCGTGTGTGTAGGCGTGTGCGTGTGCGTGCATGTGCGTGTGTATGTGTGTGTATCCCTCTGTGTGTGTATGTGTGTGTGCTTGCGAGTGTGTTTACGCGTGTGTGTGTGTATGAGTCTATGTGTATGTGTGTATGCGTCTCTGTGCATGTGTGTATGTGTGTGTGCGTGTGTGAATGCCTGCGTATGCGTGTGTGTATGATATATGTACAGACACCACCACCAACACCACCACCACACACTACCACCACACACACACGCACACACGCCACCACCACCACATTCCACCACCACCACCACCACCACCACCACCACCGGGCGTTGACGAGCGTCAACGCCCGGTGGTGGTGGTGGAAGCTCCCGTGTGGCAGAGCTCTTGGATCGGAGCTCCTGGAGCTCAAAGCCTGTGGGGCTCAGAGCTCGGAAGTGACATTTGCATATGACCTCTGTGAGGTCACTTCCGCTTCCGTTCACGTGACCGGAACTGACCGTTGACCCCTGCGCGCGCTAACAATACCGGATAAAACTTGCGCGCAGGGGTCAAAGGTCAGTTCCGGTCACGTCAACGGAAGCGGAAGTGACCTCACAGAGGTCATATGCAAATGTCACTTCCGAGCTCTGAGCTCCACAGGCTTTGAGCACCAGGAGCTCCGATCCAAGAGCTCTGCCACACGGGAGCTCCCACCACCACCACCGGGCGTTGACGCCCGTCAACGCCCGGTGGTGGCGGTGGTGGTGGTGGAATGTGGTGGTGGTGGTGGTGTGTGTGTTTGTGTGTGGTGGTAGTGTGTGGTGTTGGTGTTGGTGGTGGTGTCTGTACATGTATCATACACACACGCATACGCAGGCATACACACACGCACACACACATACACACATACACAGAGACGTATACACACATACACATAGACTCATACACACACACACGCGTAAACACACTCGCAAGAACACACACATACACACACAGAGGGATACACACACATACACACGCACCGACACATACACCCACACACACATACACAGACGCATACACACACATACACACGTACACACACACACACACGCACACACAGATGCATAAACACAGACGCACACATGCATACACACACAATATGACTGACTATTCACATGCAGGACATGAGATCTTCTGACCTGGGCCTGATAGAAGGCCGGGATGGTGGAACATTCTTGAACATCCTAGGGTACAGGGTGCACCACAGGAGCGTGCGCCTGCATACGGAGACACACACAGACAGACGCATACGCACACATGCATACACACCCGCACACACACACGCATACACACACATACACACGCACACCCACACACCCACACGCGTACACACACACACACACACACACGAAAGCACACTCACACGCGTACACGCAAGCATACACACACACACGCACACACACGCGCATACTCTCATTGCGCCTTGTGCCGCTAGGTCAAAAGGGCTCGAAATGCGCTTTTAAACTACTAATCCTTCCTTCACTCCCCTAAAATGCCCACTTTCGCTACTACTCGTACTGATGACGTCACCGATCACGTCACAGATGCTGTGGACATCTCTCAAATCGTGGTCTACATCCCGAGAGCTACAAGATGACACCCACACGACGCATTCGGACCAAGGATGGTCCATCCCTACCTCACATCCCTTTCTTCACCGCCCCAAAATGCCCACTTTCGCTACTACTCGTACTGATGACGTCATCAATGACGCCACAGATGATGGCAGGCTTGGCATTTTATACCATGGTATATATTATTTAGAGGCAGCCTCTAAATGACGAATTCTGGCAGGGATGGCCAACCATATATATTCTCATGTTAGACTGCTTGATTAACACTCCTTTACCTGGCGAATAATGCATTGGGCCATCAATTAATCGAAGCAGGCAACATATGGAAATCACGTGCTTGAAATTGACACACATGGAACGAGTCCACAGTGTGACAGCTCGGGGGAATGCTGAAGTTCTATTAACGCTAAATATGACGAGGAAACAGTGTCCACAATTACCAATAAATATCAAAACTATTCAATCGATAGAATTTTGGATTTTTTAGTAGATTATTATTTATATGTACAAGGGCCATATCGCTGTATATGTCATGACGTCAACAAATCTCCATCGAACCGGTAAAGGATTTTTCATTGTGAGATGTTTTTGCCGTGACACAATTGGGGTCATCCGCCAAAGATTTTCAATATCTTTGAATTTAAAAATCACAGAAAGCCAAAAATTTAATCATATATAATGTAGTTTGTCCTTACGCAATGCTATTGCAAACCTGATGAATATATAACTTCGTTTTAGGATACTTTATAACTTTGTCAGTTTTCTTTACACAATATGTCAAATTGACAAAATATTTTTTTCAAAATTTCAGTTCAGTAACATTTAAGAGCTACCAAGAATGCCCTGTTTTTCATCATTTTCAAAATATCCAGTTTTGATTAACACGTATCTCACATTAATAATGACCACTACAAGGTATGCCAAGTTTATATGATTCATAATTTGTTTACTGAACTTGATATATTGAAAAGTATTTCAAATTGATGGCCAGAAGAACTCATTATATCTCACTGTAATGCCCTTTTGAAACAAAAATAGCCCAAAATGACATCTTTATACCAAACTTTGACAAAGTTAAAAAAAAGTCCCAAAATGTTTTTCAGATATGTTCACCAGATTTGCATAAATATTGCACTAAGACCACCTAAACAATATGTGTGTTAATTTTTAGGTTGTTGTGATGTGTGATTCAACATATGGCGCCAACTTATAATACGTCATATGGATACTTATTTTAGGATAACACGTGACCAATCCTGTTACAACAGATGGAGCTTGGGAGTCCTTCTATATGTAACAAAGTTATTTGGTAAAACAGTTGGGGTGGGATAGAATGTCGAATACATCTATAGGCCCACTGTCACGTGCATATTCTCAGAATTGAATTAATACTTGTACATGAGCCACTCGTGGCATTAACTATTTAATATATGTCAGTTTGTTTACTTCCGCCTTCCAAGTTTGTTTCTTGCACTGGAACATGTGCATGTACATAAGCATACACACTCCTGGTGATGGCAAATACAAGTTTCTGAAAATAGGAATTGAACGGAATACAACCCTCAGTTAATAAATGAGAATTATGCAGAGTATTCACTTCACATTTTACTTAAGCCATCTATTTGCCTGTGGTTGTTTTTCTTGTCACTTCCGGTAATGTACTGGAGCACACAAATACAGAACGGGTTTTTTTATTAGCTCGATTTCTTCCTGAAATTGTTTACCAACCTTCTCGAATCGGGAGAAATAGATTTAGGACAGTAAGAAATATGGATTTCACACATGCATGTAGTACAACGACATCTTTAGCAACCATATTTATTTGATATGAACGGTATTCATTGTACAAACCGGCAGTCCAGAATATACATTGACAATGACGGCTACATCCGTGAGTACCGGGATAACGTATTTGAATGGAAAGATCGAAACAGAGCAGAAATAAAAGACACGCCGCACCAGTCCAAACTGTGTCCATTTTCCTGTGATTCCGTCACGGACATGTCCAAGATTAAATTACAAAAATATCAGCCATGTTTTAGGGAGATTGATACTTTATTTTAAACTTCCAACCATAACTCAATTCTAAGCGATAAAACGGGTGCTTGGTGGAACATGTGTTTTCACTAAACGTGATTATGTAAACGCTGAATTCATTAATACTGAGACGGCAAAACAACAAAACAAAAAACATAGCCGTTCTTTTTGTTCATAATGACTTTGCTTCTGTAATTACACGTTTATTGGATAGTAATGGCGTAATTTATTCGCGTTTTGCTGTCAGCACATTCTGAATAACATATACGGGGAGGCAACTCCTCCCAAACGCTACACCCGAAATGCCGTTTCCTACTGTGTTTCGGGCCCGGATTTTCCTATGAATGTACTGTTTACCGCGAGTTATTTAGTCCTGAGGTCGAGGTCGATCTTGAAAAAGATCAGTGATTTACGCCAGATGTAGAGATTTACATGTACGTCGACCTTACGACTGAATTCTGTGACCAGTACTGTATTTGCAAAGCACACGTCGGTCGTAAACGTACTATAGCCGTAGGCCTAAATATTAAAGATCGCTCCCCGCTGAAATACCTTCACAGTTCTCACTTTTTTACTGCATGGATGGTAAGTTTGAGATAATATTATATTTTTTTTGTCATATACTGTCGTTTATCATATGTTAACAGTGCAGTAGATCACGTTCGAACTTTCAAAGTTCAGCAATGGTTCATCAGTGAATCATTAAACATTTTATGAAAAAAAGCAAAACATGGGTGTCTCCATGATTATTTACAAAATATTGCTTGATGCATGGAAGTGTTCAGTGAATGGCTATTTCCTGTTTATTAATGACAGACAATTTGGCGGGTTATTCATTACCTGCAGTCATTTATTAGAGCACAATACACACTCGTGCAGTCAATAACGCCTCACAATACGCTGTCGCGCGAAAGGTTAATCTCTTATCAGCGGGGTACCGGACGTCTCAACGTAATTTGTTTACCTACTTTAGGAACAAAATTTTCAAACCTAAAATTGAAACACTTATGTTTGGAATTTTAATTTTATTTTTTCACCAACTGCTAGACTCAATACTGAATATTCAAATTATGAAATCACAATAAATTAACAATGTTTAATTGTTGACCCTCAAGTAGTCCAATATAATGTGACTGGAATACGTCGTCCTTAATATGTTGATGTCTACCATGTCCGTATCACAGTCACATAGGCTGCCATATTGTTTCAAGGGGCAGGGCTTCGGAAATTGTCGAATTGTGAAGCAATAATTAATTGACATGATTACTGACCGGTTTGAATGTATCCGTGCAGCTTAGATCCACAAAATGGCACATTCCAGGCATCCATCGATCTCTCATTAAGCCATAGGCAGATCAATCTTGTCCGATCAGCGTAAAAAAATTAGGCGGCCTACCTACTTTGACACATGAAGGGAAGTGACGTAGGCACACACCAACACGTGTGAACGAATCATGTGATACTCTGAGATACGGGGTCTTCTCGAATAATCTGACTAACGCACAAGATTTGTGTTCGCTTTTAGGTAATTTTTGAAAGGTCCCTTTCTGTACACGTGCGCTTGTGTACACCATGTGACACGAGGGATCATACATGTGATTACTTCCCATAATGCTTTAGAAAGAAGCCATAGGTGCCATTATTGGACGGATTTTCGATGCTCTGGAAAATGTGAAAGTTTGTGGTCTCCGTGGAACTTTACATAGAGTGGCTCAGTTGCGTAGATGGTGTTATTTTGTGCCTTGAAACATGAGCAATCAGTTCTTTATTTTCTCAAAATCTTCTATTTTTCAATGGTCGTTCTGGTGGAAGATTTCTGCACCTGCACTTGGCTTCGTTACCAATGGGACTGTACAGCCCGATCGAACATCCAAATAATAAAAGAAAGGCTGTCAGTCACCCATTGTATTGGACTAAACCTCAAGGGGATTACGTATCCTTAATGTCGGAAGAAGTTGAAAGCTATGCGTGTAAGTCTTAAGAATTTTTATCAAATGTTTTATATTTTTTACATGTTGTCAGAATACCGGTACTTAAATATTAAAACATTTTCCATCGCTACATATCAAAGTGCACCTTTTCTAATTGTCCTGGAATTGTAAGTTGAGAATATCTTCCCGACTTTTACGTCCATGGTTAACACTGGGTAACTCACAACACCGTCAGAAAGATTGAGTGTCTATGTGACGTACTCAGGATAGTTGTGTCAAGACGACATAAAATGTTTGGTCCAAAATGGAATTTGACCCAAAATGACCCAAACCTAACGGACCCAGTGCCGCAAGAGAGAAAACGAACTACGTATCAAATCACATTCCGTATTCTAATATGGCAGGGTCATGTGTATTAACGTCGTAAAACACATCTCTTATCCTAATGGGACAGTGGCATGTGTTAAAGTTACAAAACTTATCGGACGGGTCCATGTGTATTAACATTACAAACGAGATGGTACGACAATGGAGAGAGAGAGAGAGAATTAAGGTTTAACGTCGCGTTCAGCAATATTTCAGCGTCATGTATAAAGCGACGAAGATGATACGACAAGGCGACATTTTGACCTATACGTGGTGCGATTGAAATAGAAAAAAAATATTCCTAAAAATAATTGTTTTTAATACAAAACAAGTACATGTGCACAATATGTGAAATTTCTAGCTCTATTTCGTTATGATTATGACATGAAATTGAAATCCGCAGCTTGTGCTGTTTTTTGAAAAAAAGTCTAAATCCAGTCATTCAAACACACATTTAGACACGAAGGACCTCTTGGGCCAAAAAGAGTTTCCAGCAGTTGAGATATAATGCCACCTCACATCACCAGGTTAAATGGCGGTTTGGTCCAAAGGGTCCTTCGTGTCTAAATGTGTGTTTAAATGACTCGATTTAAACCATTTTTTTTTACGAAATTGCGCATGTTGCGGATTTCAATTTTCATGTCAAAGATATAGTCCCGAAGCAATCGAGCTAGAACATTCACATATTGTGTGCAAATATATTCTCTTGACGTTAAATAAAAACACAATCGTTTTAGAACTTTTTTATTTGTTCGATTTCAACCGCACCATGTATAGGCCATATCGTACCATCTCCTTTACAATATTTGAATCACACATCTATAAGGCCTACACTGTTTGTCGAGGCGTTAGATTCGACGTTCATTAGCCACTTGACTTCCACGAATAACGCGTTGGTTTAACAATGGAGCTTTTCAGAGCTTCTGGATGTGAAATTTTTCTATGTAATGTAACATTTCAAGCGGTACCTCGATCCTTTGCTGAGAACTACCAATTGTACGCTGGGTAATGATGTAGCATTGGGTACTTTGAGATGTCAGTATCTTCCAAAAAATGATTGTTCGTGTTAGTCTTTTAATGATACTCTTTCAGATTATCTCGTCATTGATCAGATTAGAGGTTAGTAATTCCCGGATACTATCCTGGATAATAACGTCGCTGTATTGTATCAGAAGAGTGGTATCTGTATCTACCTTAAATGATTGTACATGTTAATCTTTTCAGGATACTGCCCCAGATTATCTCGTCTCTGACCAGAAGCCAAGCTTGAGGGACGGGACATCTGCTGAAGGACCTGTACCTGTCGCCATGTACGAATCGCTCCATCGTTCAGGAAGGGAGACTGAATTAAATGACGAATGTGTGAATCCTGGTGTCTTACCAGTCAGAGAAGATATATACATGTACCTTTCTACTACAGAGTCAATGTTATCCGAGCAGCAGGAACAGACCGAACAGCAGTCATATAAATGTACAATCTCTCCGCATCAAACGTCAAACGTTGAATTAAGGGCGCGAGGAAACACTCGTATTGGGGATAAACGATATAAATGCCTCCTCTGTCCATACAGCAGTGCACACAAAGCAAACATAAAGAATCACGAAAAGTCTCATACTGCAGAGAAACCATACAAATGCCAAATTTGCCCGTACAGTACTGCTCAGAAAGAAAATTTACAAACACACGAACGAACTCATACTGGCGATAAACCATACAAGTGCCCATTGTGTCCATATAGTGCTATCTGCAAGTCTACCCTAAAATATCACGAAAAAAGTCATTCTGCCGAGAGACCATACAAATGCCACATTTGTCCGTACAGCACTGCGCAAAAAGCAAATCTACAGAACCACGAACGAACTCATACTGGTGATAAACCATACAAATGCCCATTGTGTCCATATAGTGCTACCTGGAAAGCTGCACTAAAATATCACGAAAAAAAACATTCTGGGGAAAAGCCATTCAAATGCATGGTCTGTCCGTACAGCACTGCACATAAAGCGAACTTAAAAAATCACGAAAAGTCTCATACTAGTGATAAACCATTCAAATGCCTCCTCTGTCCGTACAGCACAGCACATAAAGCGAATTTGAAGATTCACGAAAAGTCACATACTGGAGAGAAATCGTTCAAATGCCCTTTGTGTCCATACAGCAGTGCACATAAAGCAAACTTGAAGAATCACCAAAAGTCTCATACTGGAGAGAAACCCTTCAAATGCCTCCACTGTCCATACAGCGCTGCACAGAAAGCAAACTTAACGATTCACGAAAAATTTCATACTGGAGAGAAACCATTCAAATGCCTCGTCTGTCCATACAGCACTGTACATAAAGCAAACTTAAGGAGTCACCAAAAGTCTCATATTGGATAAAATAAATCGTCTGTCCGTACAGTATTGTCCACAAGAGTACACCAAAGATTCATAACATACCACACAAAGGGTCCATGTGTTCATACAGCGCTGTATGTAAATCAGAACTACAGGTTCAATAGCGAAATAATACAAGTGAAAAGCCATACAGATGCCCCTGTGTCCGTACAGCACTGTATGGAAATCAGGATTAAAATATTACGAAAAGAAGCATTCTGACGAGAAATCTCACAATTTTCCTTGAGATTGTACGTAAAGCAAGCCTGAAATATCACGAAAAATTTCATCCCGTCGACAAACCGTTCAAACGCTTCGTCTGTCCATACTGCAATGCCGATCAGGGAATCTTGGGGGGAAACGATCCATACAATATCAGATAGAAAACATAGCAATGCTCCTGGTGTCTGTATAGCACTGCCTGTACAGGGGCGTTAAGAATTAACGAGAACACTCATACCAGAGAGAAACCATTCAGTGCCACCTGTGTCCATACGGCACTGCACAGAAAGCAAATTGAAACAATCACATAAAACTCCGTCCTGGAGACAAACGCCATATTTTTTTTTTTTTTTTTTGTATTTCATTTTTCAAAAAAAAATTTGTTAAAGTTAGCAATCCATGAATCAACGAGCACTGCAGATGGCAAACAACACAGAAGAAGATAATTAAAAAGGAATACATGCATTTATCCGGGTGGCATATCAAATATACCCAGATGACATAGATTAGATAACAAATTATATGTAATAGATACTTACTAAAATTGAATTGATTACACGACATCTATATGCAGTAAACGATACTGATTAAATATTTACTTGATATTATACACCCTTATTGCCAATAATCATTATCCAGTATTAATTAGAAGTTGATAACATGTTTCTTTTTTATACATGGCTTAGTTTCGTATGCACCTAAGATGCATATCTGTAGGTACGTCTGTTGTGTCTGCAATAAAGCTATTGAATTAAATTGAATACCTACCGTGTAACTGTGTACTTTGAACTATCCCATACACCCGTCAACCACCCGCGTTCTTCAATAGTTCTGTCTCATCTCATTCATGTCTGCATGTATTATCTTTTCCCGGGTTTTAGCAGAGTGGGCGGGAAAGTGATATAGATCTGTACATGTTTAACTCAATTTTGGTGTTGTTGGCTTTTTATTCGTTTCATAAACTTTTTCATATATAGAAGGCTTATAAATGAATCGGAAATGTTTTCCTATACAGAATGGTTTTGATACACATGTACGCTGTACTCGTTGAACCCGCGAGGCCGCTTTTGAGGTTTGTTTAGATAATGTATATACCCAAGCGACCGCAAAAGCGGCGTCTGACGTAATAACCGACTATTCAGCCAATCAGATCGTTTTAAGTCGTACCCGCTTCGTGGGTAAAGTTTGGTCGACCAAGTTCAAATGGGATACGCAGCAACTCGTAGAGTCTCAAAGGTGTGAACAACGCAGTTTAGATAATGTATATACTCGAAAAGCTTCTGACAAAATTTTCGTTTTTATTTTAACTAGGAGCTCAGGATCGGGCATTTATAGACGTGGGAACTCTAGTTTGATGTTTTGTGTAGTACCCACGTAGTCTGAATTTCTTGTTTGGCGAATCTAGCCAGTCCGCTATTTTTGGGGTACCGTATCCCGTCAGACCTCGAAAATTAAAATTGGTTATTCATTTGCAGTATCCACATGGAATATTTCAGATGTTTGCTTATCCCTTGTAATAGATCTGGATGATTATCGTAGAGCTTTCAAACGGATTATGTATTCACAATGATCTTGTCAGCCTAGTATGTCGTCACCTCGCTGAGAACTCGCCAACATATCGCGCGCATGATGGCATGCAGCAAACACAGTTATAACACGTGTCATGACATGCTCCAAAATAAATAATGTACAAAAAACACAGCTAATTAACAAGTTCAACTTCTTGTACTCGGTTGTGAAATGGTCTACGATATTTTGAAATGCTGTGGAAACTGATTAGCGTTAACAGGGAGGTGCTCAATACTGTTGCGTTTTGAAATTATATCGGTTTAGCGTAAGCAGAAACTTGTGGTGCGCCTGAGCCAGGGCCGTTTTCTTCGCCGAGAATAAAACCAAGAAAAGAAAGTTTGAGATGGTCAGGGGATCTCAGGGTCAATGATTAATAGACGATGAAACTCTAGCCTGGTGTTTTGTATAGTACTCACGTGTTTGGCGAATTGTGTACCGTATACCGTCAAACCTGGAAAATTAACATTTGGTTATTCATTTGCAATATCTACATGGAATATTCCCGATGTTTGCTTATCCGTTGTAATAGATCTGGATGATTATCGTAGAAACTTCAAACGGATTATGTATGTATTTAAAATGATCTTGTCAGCCTAGCATGTCGTCACCTCGTTGAGAACTCGTCAACATGTCGCGCGCATGATGACGTGCAGCGAACACAGGTGTAACACGTGGCATGACATGCTACAAAATAAATAATGGACGAAGAATAGCTAATTAACAAGTTCAACATATTGCATTCGGTTGTGAAATGGTCTACAATATTTTGAAATGATGTGAAACCTGATTAGCCTTTAACAGGGAGGTGCTCAACTCTGTTGCGTTTTGGAACAATTTCGGATTAGCGTAAACAGAAACCTTTAATACTGTGATGTGCCTGAGCCAGGGCCGTTTTTAGCCCACCATCACCAGATGGTGGGCTGGGTTGTTCAAATCGCTGTTCAAATCCGTGGTCCGTCGTCCGTCCGTCCGTCGTCCATCGGTCCGTAAACAATTCTTGTTATCGCGATTTCTCAGGAACTACTGCATGGATCTTTCTCAAATTTGGTACACAGGTTCCCCTTGGGGTCTAGTTGTGCAAGACACCTTTTGTGGTCCGATTCGAAAATCCAATATGGCCACAAGGCGGCCATCTTGGCTTTTCCCATGAAACCTTGTTATCGCGATTCCTCAGGAACTACTGCATGGATCTTTCTCAAATTTGGTACACAGGTTCCCCTTGGGGTCTAGTTGTGCAAGACACCTTTTCTGGTCCGATTCGAAAATCCAATATGGCCACAAGGCGGCCACCTTGGATTTCCCCATGAAACCTTGTTATCGCGATTCCTCAGGAACTACTGCATGGATCTTTCTCAAATTTGGTACACAACTTCCCCTTGGTATCTAGTTGTGCAAGATACCTTCTCTGGTCTGATTCGAAAATCCAGTATCGCCACCAGGCGGCCATCTTGGATTTTCCCATGAAACTTTGTTATCGTGATTTCTCAGGAAGTACTGCATGGATCTTTCTCAAATTTGGTACACAGGTTCTCCTTGGGGTCTAGTTGTGCAACATACCTTTTTCGATCAGATTCGAAAATCCAATATGACCACCAGGCGGCCATCTTAGATTTCCCCATGAAACTTTGTTATCGTGATTTCTCAGGAAGTACTTCATGGATCTTTCTCAAATTTGGTACACAGGTTCCCCTTGTGGTCCAGTTGTGCAAGATACCTTTTCTGGTCCGATTCCAAAATCCAATATGGCCACCAGGTGGCCATCTTGGATTTCCTCATGAAACTTTATTGCGATTTCTCAGGATGTACTGCATGGATCTTTCTCAAATTTGGTACACTGGTTTCCCTTGATGTCTAGTTGTGCAAGATACCTGTTCTGGTCCGATTCGAAAATCCAATATTTTTATAAGCAACTTTATCGTGATTTCTCCAGGAGTACTGCGTGGATCTTTCTCAAATCTGGTACACAGGTTCCCCTTTGGGGTCTAGTTGTGCAAGATACCTTTTTCGGTCCGATTTAATGTAATATGCCCACCAGGCGGCCATTTTGGATTTCCCCATGAAACTTTGTTATCTTCATTTCTCAGGAAGTACTGCATGGATCTTTCTCAAATTTGGTACACAGGTTCCTCTTGTGGTCCAGTTGCGCAAGATACCTTTTCTGGTACACAGGTTCTCCAGGTGGCCATCTTGAATTTCCCCTTGAAACATTGTTATCGTGAATCCTCAGCAAATACTTCATGGATCTTTCTGAAATTTGGTCCCACATGGGGTTTAGTTGTGCAACATACCTGTTTTGGTCCGATTCGAAAATCCAAGTAACGCTTCAAATCATTTTAAATCAGTTTACCTTAGTCCATGGCATTGCAAGTGAACTGTCCCACCATTTCGTCTGCCGACGGGTCGGCTACACGAAGAGACGTCACTCTTGTGACACAACGTCACAACTCGACAACTGTAGACTACTACATGTTTCGATCCAAGAGAGATAATCGAGATTCAGACACTTTCAAAGTTTCAACATTAAGTTTTGTACCATCTTACTATTTTCGAGCATGGTATCTTAAAAGAGATAACTCAAACTAGCCCAGTAAACAGAACAGAAATAGCATTCGTTCCTCATTATAAAATCTTAAGTATGTTTCATAGCTCAGACGTTTCAGTATGTTTCAGACTAACTTTGCTCATTTCACTTGTACTATAACAACCGACATCAAGTACAGTTTCTAGAAATCTTGAAACTCCAGAAACTTAGAAAGATAATATCTTGGTGTTTTCCAGTGTCACCTTTTCGATCTTTTTCGCTCAAATTCGAAATTCTGCAAACAAAATTACAAATCATTCGTTTGTTCTTAGTAACAATGGACAAAAAGATCCTCTTGTCATTAGCTTACAATCATCGGACAATGGTGGGCGCCAAGATCCTTCAGGATCTCTCGTCTTCACCGAGAAGGAAATAAAGAAAAGAAAGTTCGAGATAGATTCGATTATAAACTCATTTGAATTATTGCCTTTATAATATCCTTCAAATAGTTACGTGATAAACAGAATCTTACACTCGTGGCAATTTAATATGAAAGTTATGACACTCTTGTAAGATCCTTTATATATTTCATCAGCAAATCAACAAAAGCATTTCTATACTGTACATGTATATTCAAAATATTGAATTAGAGCTATGTTCAAGCGGCTTAAGCGGAATTGGATACACTATAGCTCGAGATCTGTGATGGCAGATCAGCTCAAACAAAGAACTTATCTGATGTTGATGGATGAGCGTCGAGGACGTCTGATGAAGTAAATGCCTCCTCATGAGGTAAACATGGTAAATGCAAGAATATCCAGAAAAAAACCTGTAATGCCCGACGTTGTACGGCTTAAATTTTTCACCAAAACAATAAACCTACATATATTTGTCGAATGACATGTACAGAGGGCGGGCCTCGGGGACTAACAGTCCACCAGCAGAATCCCACCATATACAGGTAATAAACTGAAACGATATGCAAGAGGTGCGAAAAATGGAGTCTGGCGACTAAAAAACAGGAAAGCTTTCCTCCGCACCATACATTCATATCCGAGAATACGATGGATTCTCGGAAGTAGCCTTAGTATCTCCGCCGCGCTTTTATTGCAGCCGTTCATCTGGAGACTATAAATTATCTACACAGGCCCTAGCACTCGGGATCAGATAAGCTAGCTCGGGAGCTGTGATGGCAGATCAGCTGAAACACACAACTCATCCGATGTTAATGGATGAGCGTCGACGATGTCTGATGAAGTAAACGCCTCAACATGGGGTAACCCTGGTAAATGCAAGAATACCCAGAAAAACCAACCTGTAATGCCCGACGTCGTACGGCTTAAATTTCCCACCAAAACAATAAACCTACATGTATTTGCCGAATGACATGTACAGAGTAACAGTCCACCAGCAAAATCATACCATATACAGGTAATAAATTGGAGCGATATCAAAGAGGTGGGAAAAACCGAACGAAGTCTGGCGAATGAAAAGCAACCATATGACTCTACAGGAAAGCTTTCCTCCGCACCCCGCATTCAGATTCGAGAATACGATGAATTCTCGGAGGTAGCCTTTGTATCCCAGCCGCGCTTCCAGAACGATTCTTGGATAGACTTGGTACACATATAAGCATCCTTTGCCTATAATTAGTGTGTTGAAATGGTAGAGGAAAACCTTATGTATGTAATATAAATCGTATGTACATGTATTGGGCAATTTCAGCTGAAGGTTAACAAACTGTATGACAAGAGAACATGTCTGGGGAATTCTGCATTAGAGACACACCATGGTATTTTTAACTGTAATATGCCTTGACCCTACCAGGCTTGGGGGAGACAGAGATAAGGGGAGATATTGTGAGAAGGGAAAAGGGATGTCGTCGTCGGTGACGGTAGCGGTGTCGGTGCCTCCCTGGAAATGATAAGGGTTATGGTTTAGCAAATTAAAAAAGTAAAGCAGGAAAAAAATCAGAAAAAAAAATTAAGAAAATTTTCGGGAAAATGGGATTTGGGTATTTCCCCCTGGGGGTCTGTTGTGTAACTACCCAGTGGATTCTATGGGTGCTCCAATGTTAAATCTAAATGAAAGGAGTTTTTTGTTTAGTGAAGTGCTCATGTACATGTGTACATAGAAAGATTGCTGCAGTTGTGAACTCTGAATGGATGATTAGAAAACTTGGTGCACATGTTTCCCGTGATTAGATGATGTACCTGTGCTATTGTTGCGATGAAATAATATTTTTTTGTCAAAATTATGACAGTTTTTTTAGCTAAATTTTAAGCCTTTTACATGTACACCCGCGCATAGAAGTTTTACGCTCTCTATGGATGATTATGAAACCTGGTACACATGTTTCCTATGATTGGAGGAAGAGCCGGTGCTATTTCTGTGATGAAATATTAATTTGTATCCGAAATATGAGGTTTTGTACTCAGTGATTGACTAATAATAAAGTTTTTGTTACACAGACATATACCGAAATGTTCATTGAATTTGTCAGGTTTCGTTGGATGATTCACAAATGAAGCAACTGGAACCGATTGCGGTAGGATTAAAGAGGAGAAATATAAACATGTAAGTCTACTGATAATATTATGTACTTGAACGCCATGTTAAGTTGTGATAAGGCGCCCCAAAAAGTGGTGACGGAGTTGTATGTTGATAGTTGGCATCCATTGTCAGTTTATCCTACATGTGGTAGTGGTGCATATGTGATTGAGTCCCATTCTCACTTTTGATGTTCAGTATCAATTTTGTTGTCATGCGGGTCACGGAGGTTGTTGTCATGGAGGTTTTAGAGAAGCATGTCAACAAATGTTGGTTGTTGGCTTTAGTTTGGAATTATTTTGGGAATAAACGAGAGAGTACGGGTTCCTTGATCGAATGACCTTCCTGGGCTGGTTGGTGCTTAGTTGGTTCGTCGTGATATAGCTGAAATATTGTTGAAAGCGACATTAAATTCTATTCACTCGTTCACTCAAAAGACCTTCAGGTTGTAGATTTTCTCTGGCGTGGAAATTGGCTTTATAGACTGGTTTGGTTATAGGTCAGTTTCCGATACAGGATCCCATCGGTTTCCGACTTTGCCTAAACTAAATTTAAAGCGGTCTTAAATTATTTGAATTATGTGTTGCATTCCTCCAGACACGGGAGACAGTGTTGGTTGAAGGTTTATTTATTTGGAACACCAGTGGCCTGCTTTGGTTTTCGGGCACAATTGATAATTGATTTTTTCCCCCAAGGTCCACCTTGGGTTTCTTTAGTGCCCTATACATAATTAGTTGTAAATTGAAATAGTGCAAGATTAACAGAGAAGTTGCAACCCGTTGACTGTGTGGGAGCACGTGTTGCACTTGTTCTGGAGATGGGTCTTGTTCCTTTTCTTTTTCGCTAATGGATGTAGCTAAATATGCACACTAGAACGTGTTGACCGCGGTAACACGTGTGCATTTGGTTCATGAATGTGTTTCATTATTTTGAACTTGAGCAATGCACATGTTTAAATATTTTTTATTTTCCGGGTCTGAGAAGTTGACACTATGGATTATTTTTGGTGTCAAATTTGGACATACTGTTGTGAACTGTTTTATTTGTTTCAGTAATTTTCTGGAGTGGAGAATCACTGAGCGTGAGGAGTTGACACTATTATTTATTTTTTGGTGTCAAATATGGTGTTTTGTAGGAGACAAAATATGTGGATTGTTTTTCGTTTATTTCAGCGAGTTTCTGAAATGAACAATCACTGAGGGTTTTTAAATTTATTTGATTAGATTGTGATTGGTATTCTTTATTTCTTTGGAATTGTTTGCAGCAACCGTATGTCATTCCACTTTGGACTGACTTTCATTTGTTTCAGTGAGTTTCTGAATTGGAAAATTACTGAAAGTCTTTGAATGTATTTGATTGGATTGTGATTGAGTATTTTTTTTTTATTTTTTTTTATTGTTTACGTCAACCGTATGCCATTCTACTTTGGGTTGACTTTCGTTTATTTCGGTGACTTTCTGAAATGGAAAATCACTGAGAGTCGTTTACTTGGTTGCATATATTATATATCATTCCACGTTGGTTGACATGGCAGATTTGGAGCCGTTAATGTGTTAATGATAATAGACACATTATTGAGGGGGTGGGAAGTGGTCGAAGTGCATGTCGAGTAGAAGATATCGTTGGACTTAGATAAAGAGGTGGGCCAAGTGCATGAGAAGGTTGGGACATATGGGCATCGGTTAGGTCGAGTAGATGCTCGACTGGTTGAAGAGGGAGGTCCTCATAATCCAAACTAGTGAATCACCACCGGTAGGTCGAGTTGGACCGCCGGTGTCGGGATGTCCTTTAGAAAGTCTGCCGGACACTGGCGCTCCATGCAGATTCCTTGACCTCATGGTCCAAACCCACCTCCCCCGTTTCTTCCAGGGGCCGCAGTACTATTGTAACTTTTGCATTATTCTATGGTCTACGGAATGGCTGATCTGGTGGGGGTGGTTAATGTTGATTCAGTGGGAAATTTTCCGGATGCTGGTAGACAGTAAGGGAAGGGATAAATAAGAGGTTCCCTCGTCCATTGCTATCACGGCCCTTCCGACCACCGAAGCTATTTTCACTCGTGCCCTAAACACGGCCACTTGAGTCTCCAGGGGTTGACTTTGCCCATTTGGTTGACTGGTGCGTTTTGGGGAATGAACAGTATGGGAATGCTGGTTAGGCAGGTACCGTTTTGGGGAATGAACAGTATGGGAATGCTGGTTAGGCAGGTACCACTGTTTGTGTTAGATTTTCGCTGTACTGGAGATGTGGTGTTGGCGCCTTCGGTTGACGGCCTGTGGCTGGTTTTTTAGTTTCTCTTGGCCTGTGGGTGTGTAGTGGATTTTGGAGATGGGGTATTGGTTGTTTGAGAGAGGAAGGTTTTTTGCAGTTTGAGTTTTTAAGGAGTAGTGATTTGTTTAATGTGGGCTTTATTTTGTTCTGCCAGTGACAGCTGTGGGGATATATTCATGTGTGCCATCACGTGTATGCAGTGGAGGATAAATTGTATTTGGTTTTGTTGTATAGGATGTTTATTTGAAGCATTGTGGAATTGAGCTTTTGAATTTGTTTTGTTGCACAGCATGTTTATTTGGAGCACTGTGAAATTGAGTTCTAGACCCAAAATGTAATGTGTATTCGGAAATATTGTTCTGGACTTATCGTGTGTGTTGCAGAACCCCGGGTGTGTGTTGAACACTGTGATTTACGCCGCGGCGTTGTATGTGTTATGTGTGAAGAACCCTGGTGTGTTGAGCACTGTGGTTTACGCTGTGGCGTTGTATGTGTAGCGTGTGAACTCCGGTGTGCGTCGAACACTGGTTTATGCTGTGGCATTGTATGTGTAGTGTGTAAAGAACCCCGGTGTGTTGAACACTGGCTTATGTTGTGGTGTTGTACGTGTAGCGTGTGGAGAACTCCGGTGTGTGTTGAACACTGGTTTGTGTTGTGGCGCTGTACGTGTAGTGTGTCGAAAACACTGGTTTGTACAGCGGCGTCGCACGTTTAATGTGGGAGAAACTTGGGTGTGTATTCGGGAGTTGGATGTTGTTCGAATATTGTGGTTTGCGCTGTGGCGTAAAACGTTTAGTGTGTTATGGGTGGAGTGTGATGCGTGGTGAAGAACTAGGTGTGTTTGAGTATTCTATGTGAGGAATCCGGTTGCTAGACGCCTGGGTTCGATAGTTGCTGTGTGGTTAGAGAATTTCTGTGTATGAAGACTGTGACGCAGATTTATGCGTTAATGGTATTTCTATGTGAAGCCTGTTGAGATTTTATAACTGTGTACGTTCTTTGTGGGCTTTTCTGTGTGTGTTAAGCTGTGTGGTATGTCCATGGAAGTCTATGTGAGGCGAAGTTTAACATATGGAGTGACTTGGAGGCGATATAGTAAGATAATATGTAGTGCGGATAGCCATGTCGGAGACCTGGGGTTGAGGTAGACGCGTCTCTCTTCATCTCATGTCTTGGCCACGGAGCCCTGTCGGGACTTTACTATCCGCCATCTTGTGTTATAATTGATCGTGAATTCGAGTGAATAAATGCGTCATTATTTGATTATAGTCTCAACCCTCTTCTAGTTATGAGCTCAATGGTTTCTTTTTGTGTGAGCTTGAAATCTGTGGGAGTTACAGTTGATGGTTATGTTCTTTATTCTCAGTTTTTCTGAGGAATATTCTCTCTGGTGAGGTAGCCGTTTGCGGGGGCGGGTGTGCGCAGGGTCATCATGTCTGAGTGCACGCAGACTGCTGGCTCCTCGTACATTCGTCCCTGTATGTTCCCTCTCTACTAGAAAGTGCTGGCCGCTGGTGAAGACGAGCCTTGAAATTATTAGGTGAGAGAGAACGGGGAACCCAATTTATAGTCTGGGCGGCTATTAGATTAGAGGCCTGTTCCAGTCGTGGATTGTATGATGTTCTGGTGTTTAGTTTGACTATGTTGCTGGTAGGCTGGCCTGCTATACCAGTCGTGGGTTGGATGGTGTTTTTGTATCAATTTGCGATCATGTAGCTGGTAGGCTGGCTTGCGGATTATATTTTCTGAGAAATAAAGTGATCAGTCCTATGAGGCTGACCAGTTGAGTGAGATTTTTAGTGGGTTTAGGTGTAATTATAGACAGTCTGTTAATGAGACTGGAATAGTGGGGGTTATCATTTTATTGAAGTTGGGTGCTTTTAGAGACTTTTAGCTTTTAGTACTTTTGTACACTGCAAGTTACGCATTTTGACACATGTGATATAACATGGAGAATTCACGTCTTTGTTTCGTATTTTAGCAATTGTTGTCAGCGCTGGAAAGGCGGTTGCCTGGGATAGGGAATGGTTCTAAAGGGTGAAGTCAGATCTTCACCAAAAAGAAAACGGGGAGGGGTGTTGCAGAGGTAGCTTTACGCTCCAAACTGCTAGCCCTGTTACGACGAAATAAATCGTACATGCCAGGAGATTGCCTCATCCGGGCTGGTTCCGAATATAACTAATCCAAACCGGTTAAGGCTCGAAGCTAGAACTTCGGAAATCTTCGTGCATGCACTGAGATAGATCAGACGAGGGACACGTTAGAATTCGGGTGGTTGGATGGGAGGATTTTAATGGGGGATATTTTAGCTCTCTATCGCAGTAGGTGTTGCTAGGCGGGGCATACCTTTCTACGACAAATTTATATTCGTATTAACTTTTCACAATTATTAAACAGCTTCATGAGAAACGGATGTGTGCGCCCCCCCACTAAAGGTACACAGGACACTTGATTGCATCGTCAAGCTTCACTGAGTTTCTGATCCAGTGGTGAGACAAATCTGGGACACTCACTGACCTCCGTGGGCCTGCATGCATCGTGCTATCATCGTTGGGTCTCTGATCCATCCTTATTGGATCGATGATCCAGGAAGAAAGGTACAATGTTAATCTTGTCTGTAATTTTATTTGTTATATGTAGGGCCTACTGTAAAAAAAAAAAAAAATGCACCCGCCCTCAAAAATCATTTTACTTTGACCTCTGTTTTAATCATGTTCGACAATTCTTCATGTGAAATTCAAGGAAATTTAGAGATTCAAGATCAAAAGAGACTGATATAAAAAATAAACGAATAATCACCAAAACGGCTTGCCATATTTAACAGAAATTGCAGTTTTGTTTGTATAGGGATGCATTAAATCGAGGCAAGCTACAGTTTAGTTAGCATAGTTCCCGTCTTCATTTCGCTCAAACAGAAAATATTACCGGTAACGGTACTGCAAAATAACTGATCAATGAGAATGGATTACGCAGTAAACAGTGCTGGTATCTAATAAGATTGTTAAACGAACAGTTTTGTGTTGTGTTGTCTGGGTTAATTCAATTAGCCTCGAGTTTGGAAACCTGGCACATAGAATGTCCGATAATTAGCTATACCGGAGAAGTTCAAACGTCTCTGGTAAATATCGTCAAATTCAATCGTGAACCTTCCTAATCTTTTTGGTAGCATTTCTCCTCGAGTGTACATGTATGTAGTCTCCTAACGCGCGTCTATTTCCCCAATATACTTAGACTGGACGGGTCTCTATTTCATATGTACTATTTTAAATGTTGCAATGAAATTTAATAAATAGATTTAAAAAATTCAAGCATTTCTTTATGCAGAGCTACTTCCTTTCATTTCCCCCATAAAATACATCATCAAACAGGGGCTGGGTCCAGTCTACAATATACTATGAAAATTCGTTGACGTGCTCATGGGCGTCGCTAGGATTTTTCAAAGGGGGGGTCGATTATCATAGCACTTTAGGCGAGGGTCCAGGGGCCGCCTAGGCCCCGGAAGCTCCGGGGTCCTAGATCGCTGGAGATGCGTTCTAAGCGTTTTCCCGGAATTAAATCTAAGCATAATGTATGCAGATTTAGGGTTATATTATACAGCTCTTGGACCTTAGATGACCTGAGATGCATTCTGATCGATTTCCAACAATTAAACTAACACGTCATTTGTCAAATATCAGTTTTATATTTTATTCTCTTGTCATCTTGAAAACACAATAATAATGCTTTGGGCCGATATACCTCGTAGGCTAACCCAGTGGCGTCAGAATGTAATCGAAAGGGGGGGACCACTATCACAGCCCAACAGGCGGGGGTCCAGGGGCCGCCTAGTCCCCGGAAGCTCCGGGGTCCTAGATTGCCGGAGATGCGTTCTGAACGTTTTTCCGGAAATAAAACTGATACTACTGCATGCACATTTATGATTCTATTTTCACGATTTTTTTTCTCACAATTATAAGCATGCATCGATATTGAAAACATCGCACCTCATGCCTTCATCCATTTAAAACATACAAAACGATGACTTATATTTCTTGGGAGGGAAACCAATATGCCTACACAGATACGACACATTCACACAAAGATAAAACAAGGAAATCCTCACAGCCCAACAGGCGAGGGTCCACGAGCCGTTTAGGCCCCGGAAGCTCTGAAGATCCAGATCTCCCGAGACGCGTTCTAAGCGGTTTCCCAGAAATAAATTCAAACGTAATGTATGCAGATTTATGGTTCCTATATTTTCCCTTTTGCTTTTTTGTTTTGTTTTGCTTTTGTTTTTGTTTTTGTTTTTGTTTTTGTTTTTGTTTTTGTTTTTTTGTTTTTGTTTTTGTTTTTTTGGGGCTTTTTCTTCTGTTTTTATTTTTTTGGCGCGTCCAAGGGGGGGGTCGTTCGCACCTGACGACCCCCGCCCTCCCCCTAACGACGCCCCTGGTGCTACTGCCGCAATGAAGTTGTACCCATTTTAGAAAATCAGTCCGTAATCCGGTATTATGGCAAGTCCGAATTTTTGTGTAACCGCAGTGTTTAACGCGCGATGTTTTCTCCTTCTTGGCAAAACGACGAATTGTTTTTGTATCGTCTTCAATATCGGCTTAGATAAGATAGCAGTTCGAGTGGATTTACTGATATATAACAACCGCAAGAACAACATTGTTTGGGTTTGTGTATGGAACTACTGTGTAAGAGGTACAATGTATAGTCTAAACTAACCTATGAATTGAATGAATTTTCGTGTTATGGACTGCTCATGGGTTTGATTTCCGCTGACGTCCAAATATCCTTTCTTTCTCTCTCAGTAATCATCTCATTCAAAATTGCCCGGCGGCGCATAAAGCCATGCTATAGTATGATTTCTTACGGGGCTGGACCAGAATCAAGTCCGGTAACAACAAAAACAACAGCATATTTTCAGGAAAAAGTTTGAATGTCTTCAATAAATATATCATAGCAAGCTGGAAATTCTGTCAGGTTGTCCTAGTGCTAACGTTATATTACTTCCGATATGAACTTATTTGAAATAATTAATGTGCCATGCAAAAAGAAAAAAAACACAAGATATGGAAAATGTATATGGTATAATCTTTGGGGTTTATGTGAGGTATAAGTGGAAGCATGGTCGAATCAATAATCAATGATGACAAGTTCCATAAACAATTACAGAAGGAATGTATATGACATCTGAAACTGAAAGAAAGTAACTACAGATATATATATATGGCAATTACTTATTATGTATCACGTATGTCATAACATGTTGACCTAACTTACAAGTATCTCCATACACAGGAGACAGATCCATTTAAAGCGGGGAAACAAGCACCATTTTATCCACTGTAGCGTGGATGGTTTACCATGTGTCTCTCTATTGCTGAGTGGTGCTCTGATTCTTCCGTTAAGCTAATCAGTATTCTCGACATATCTAGTTGTTGCTCGTGAAACATCGTTTTGAGAAATTTTCATATACCGTACATGTAGCATTTAAGAAATAAAGTTTTGATATGCGTCCTGACAGGTTATTTTGCACACGGTTGGTGTGGAAAAGTTTATATTTTGAAATTATAAACTTTTTCACAATAACCGTGCGTAAAATAACCATTGAGCACGCGTATGAAAACATTATTTCTATTCTATTGCACTTCCCAAATTCATTATCAACAAAAATTATAATGAAAGGTTGAAAACATATATTAAACTTTGACATCCTTTCCCTTCTTTGTTGAAAAAAACTCGTACACTGATGCTCCCGTCTTGGTTGGCATCGTGCCAATGGTAATGTACAAGCTTATGTGGTCTCTCAAATGGGGAGTGATACTGTAAGCTGTGTGGAAATTACGTGGATATACATGTATGTCTATTTATGTCGCTTTGTTAATCAATTCCACGTTGGAAACAAGTTAAACTTGGGAAAGAATTTTTTTTTGTTTTTGTTTTATTCATTTGTTACTTGTATGAAATCAGACGTCCCTTTCCTCATCCGATTTGTAAAATGGACTCTCCCAATGAACACCTGCACCTAACGCCTCTTGATTTCACATAACCATGCGCGGATGGTTGGGTGGGCACAGCTTCCTGTTGCTTCAATGCGTTTTGCTCAGAAGCAACAGGAACTGAAAAATGTGAAATCTAGCACTAATATCACTTGTCTTTTAGTTTACAGCACCATGTAAGCATCCTGTCTGTGTCTTGTGCGCTGTCCTCAGTGTTTGTAGGGTGGATGGTGGGTGTCTGGTTCCATGCTGCTTCAAAGATTTCTTCTTTGAAGTAGCAGGAACACAACTGGGCTGGGGGGTGCTTATAGTTGGTTTGTCTTGATATAGCTGAAATATTGTTGAAAGCGAAGTTAAATTCTATTCACTCACTCACTCACTTAAATAACTATTTAACTTGCATACATCGTCTCTGCCTCATTCGGTATTATGGACAACACCAGTAGACAAGGTCCACTGGCAGTGCAGGGATAAGATCTTCAGAAAGAAGAGAACACGCACTCAGATAGTCTATGGTGGTGCTTCATTGATTTTACTCGGTTCGGTCCTTTGTTCCCATCCCCTATGTATTTCGCTTCCATTGTCTCATGGCACGTCCAGATTCAAATGTTTACATTATTCTGTCGTCCGTACGGATGGATGTACTCAAAGTCCCCCCCCCCCTCCATCACCCTGTCGTCAGTGCGAAGGTGAACAGAATGGCACACCCTATAGATAATCATATCATAATGAATTATTCTAGGTTTTTCAGAGGGAGCAGATTTATGGATCCGTCCAGTATGGGAATGGAGGATTTATCAGTAAAACTGGAGCCTTTTGACCAAATGTGTGCATCACAGGTAAAAGATGAATTGTGGAGTCCTGAACATGTGCCTATTAAGGAGGAACTGGTGACCCAGCCTGGAATACCAACTGATTCTGTCCCATCTATAGTAACAACGAAGGAAGAACCGGGAGTCGGCCTTGATGCAGTAGACCGGTCACAATATCAAATTGTAATGGATGAATCTTTAAAACAAGTAAGCCATAACATGCATTTAGGTAACCTGAAGTGTGCCAGACTTATATGATACAAAAGCTGTAGCACACGTTTGTATGTTTTTATGTTGCATCTCCATAGGACTCAGTATACCCTCTATTACTTGAGAAACTGCGACCCATATAAATACGGTACTGTACATAAATAACATGTGGTTCTGTAGGATTGTGTCATTCTGTAGGATGTGTCGCCTTTGTATTTTGCTGATGTTCACCTATACTGTGATTATATTTATCTTTCCAGGAGTATGCGTACAATCCTTCACACATCAGGCAGACTCGGCGTACAGATACGCCGGCTAATGAGCCTTTCCCTGTAACACTGTACCAGGTCAACGCCGTGTGGGGAAGTTATACTGAGTTAAACACCGAATGCAATCAAAATACCATCTTGAAACCTGACCGGACAACACAGAACGCTACACGGACTAATGAAAAGCCGCATAAATGTTCATTATGTCCATATAGCTGTACCAAAAAATCATATCTTGTGGCACACCAGAGAACTCACACTGGTGAAAAGCCTTATAAGTGCTCATTCTGTTCATATAGCTGTGCAGAGAAGTGTAATCTAGTGAAACATGTGAAAACTCACACTGGCGAAAAGCCACACAAGTGTGTATTTTGTCCATATAGGTGCTCGCGGGAAAACTCCCTGAAGACACACGAGAGAACTCACACTGGTGAAAAGCCATATAACTGTTCAATTTGCCCATATAGCTGTTCGCATGAAAGCAGCCTGAAGAAACACCGGAGTACTCACACTGGTGATAAACCATATAGGTGTTCATTCTGTTCATATAGCTGTGCTGTGAAAGGTAGTATAGTGAGACACGAGAAAACTCACTCTGGTGAAAAGCCTAATAAATGTTCATTCTGTTCATATACCTGTGCAGAGAAGTGTAATCTAGTGAGCCATGTGAAAACTCACACTGGCGAAAAGCCACACAAGTGTCGATTTTGTCCATATAGGTGTTCGCAGCAAAACTCCCTGAAGACACACGAGAGAACTCACACTGGTGAAAAGCCATACAAGTGTTCAATTTGCCCATATAGCTGTTCGCGTGAAAGCAGCTTGAAGATACACTGGAGAACTCACACTGGCGATAAACCATATAAGTGTTCATTCTGTTCATATAGCTGTGCAGTGAAAAGTAATATATTGAGACACGAGAGAACTCACTCTGGTGAAAAGCCTTATAAATGTTCAGTCTGTTCGTATACCTGTGTATCGAAAAGTAATATGAAGGCACACAAGAGAACTCACACTGGTGAAAAGCCTTGTATCAGTTTTCAATTTGACAATATTGATGTTCGTGTGAAAGCAGCCTGAAGATTCACTGGAGAACTCACACTGGTGATAAATCATATCTGCCCATATTGCTGCGCATTGAAGAGTAATATAGTGAGACACGAGAGAACTCACACTTGTGAAAAGCCTTTTGAGTGTTCATTCTGTTCATATAGCTGTGCAGATAAGTCTAATCTAGTGAGACATGTGAAAATTCACACCGGCGAAAAGCCACACAAGTGTGTATTTTTGTCCATATAGGTGTTCGCGTGAAAGCTTCCTGAAGACACGCGAGATAATTCACACTGGTGAGAAGCCTAATAAGTGTTCATTCTGTGCATATAGTTGTCCAGGGAAAAGTAATATAGCGAAACACGAGGGAACTCACACTTGTGAAAAGCCTTATAAGTGCTCATAGCTTTCGTTTAGCTGTATCATAGCCTTCACGTGTATAGCCCTTTCCGGAAAGTGTATCATCTTCGCCTGTATAACTGCCGAGCTTTAAAGTCAGAGGTATGAAAAACTGCTTCAGAGAAGTAGTTGTCTCGGTTTCAGTTTAACAAAGGCAATCGCAATTATTTTGAAAAATATCAAAATTGATCAACTGTTCCAGAATATCTGTTCGGAAAACTATTCTGTTTACATATTCTACATGTATTTTCTTGAAAAATAGAATATTTAATCACTCAAACAAATTGTGGGAGCCTTTTGTACTTACTGGAGTGCTCTGGGCCAGTGCGCCCCTAGTGGAACAAGGGAGATAAAACCCTTTCCAAATTGGGTTATAGCTGTGCAGACGAAGGTGCTATGAAGAGACCCGCGAGAAATCACGCCGTCGAACAACAAAAATAACGCTGAATATATAGTTGCATATAAGCCATACACGTGTGCACTGTGCTCATAGACCTGTAAAGGGACAGATATTACAGAGAGACATGAGAGAGATCACACTTGTGTCCATTTTCCCATATACTCTGTAAAACTACTGTGTACAGAAAGTACACAACATTTGTACCACATGTAATAGCTGAAAAAATGTTGAAAGCGATGTTAAACCCTACTCACTCACTCACTCACTCACTCGTACCACATGTATACAATGATTGCAACAAAACTTAGCATTTATAACAGTGTGTACCTGAAGTACACAAAAAAATGTACTTGTTTGTATACATATTTGTTTGGGTAATAGGTAGAGTGTTGTGTACATTGGATACACAGAAATTGTACCTGGTTTTATACACATTACAGTGTATATATAGCACATTTTGTTTAGGTTTAGGTAGATTACACAATGTTTTGTACATATTTAGATACCAAATCTGTAACAAAATTGAACATCTACAAGAAGGTGTATCTACAGTACAAAATGTCTACTTGGAGAGACAGAATGTACAGCATCAAATGCTCTGAAATATAGTCCTAAACCTAATTCTGAAGTTCACTGTTATGTCAACCTCAACTTTCCGAAAATTTAATTTCGGTGGAATTTTGGAATGAGATCTCCAACTAAATATTTTTACTTCACCTTGGTATTATTGGTAATTGATAAATCTTTCTGTTGCAATCCCAAGGCAATTTCAAGATGAAAGTACAGTGTTAAAAGAAATGAAGAAAATATAGAGAGAAAAGCTTGAATGGAATCCAACGAAATAATAAACATGTATTTCGAATATGTTCTACATCAGAGTTAAGAAGTCAGCATGAATAGATCAGTTCATTAGCAAAGGAAATCAATTGGATGGAGCCATCACATGCATAGGTCTATCCTATCATACCACAAACAGTACGGACTTTTTCTGGGTACTGTAAGCTGACTGTATGAAATATAAGAACGAATTCCAGAGCTGGCAGGGTCCCGACACAACAAGTGCCTAAGTATTATAACTCCTGGCTATTTCGTGGAGTATAATATATATTTATCATAAGTGGTTGATATTAACTGGAATCATATGCAAATCATGTTGTCCTCAGATATGTTATGAAGTGTTATTATATGGAAAGCATCTGTACTTCGTAGGATAGAACGTTTCCGCTTTGAGTTCATGGTAAAACATAATATGTTATTAATGCCTCATCACGACCGAACAGACAAATGTGCTTGATTTCTGTGCTTGGCTAATTTATATAATATAGAATATACCAAGAGTATTCATAGAAGCTTGGAATGATCATGATTTATCTAGAGTATTCATAGAAGCCTGGAATGATCATGATTTATCTAGAGTATTCATAGAAGCTTGGAATGATCATGATTTATCTAGAGTATTCATAGAAGGATGGAATGATCATGATTTATCTAGAGTATTCATAGAAGGATGGAATGATCATGATTTATCTAGAGTATTCATAGAAGCCTGGAATGATCATGATTTATCTAGAGTATTCATAGAAGGATGGAATGATCATGATTTATCTAGAGTATTCATAGAAGCTTGGAATGATCATGATTTATCTAGAGTATTCATAGAAGCTTGGAATGATCATGATTTATCTAGAGTATTCATAGAAGGATGGAATGATCATGATTTATCTAGAGTATTCATAGAAGCCTGGAATGATCATGATTTATCTCCATGATTTTCTGATTAATACTTACTGGTAACTACACCATCACACAAATGCCCACTGTGCAGCGGCTCCAAATAGACCTATCTGTACTCGATGTTTTGTGTGGTGGCGATAACAGATCATGGGTCTCAAGGATCGACATTGTCAATGTACCTTCAAGAAGACTTTATTCATGATCTGAATACTTATTACTGTACTCCCACAAGCCGGATATTATATTTAGGGAAAGATATTCAAAACAGTTCAGAAGCAATTATGAATTGTCTGGAGGAGTATCTGATTGACGTTAACCTGATAGATTATTAAGAGGACATTGTTACATATTTTATAACTCGTATACAATGTATTTTGCCTTCAAGATGTTTTGGTGTATTACCTGTGCTGGTTAAACATTCAGCTAATTTATAATAGCAGTGAGCAGTCTTGATAATCATTTGTAAAGATTCAGGCAGATTCAGGCAGAATATCAAATACATGTACGTTAATCAGGGCCCCCGGTGGCAGATCGGTCTAAGGCACTTCGCTGGTGACCGCTAGCCTCACAGCGGTGAACCCGCGCGGGTTCGAGCCCCGCTGGTCCATGCGTGGAAGTTTGTCAGGTGCTTGCCGACGGGCGGTGGATCTCTCTGGATACTCCGGCTTCCTCAACCAACCAAACTGACTGTCATCATATGAGTGAAACAGGCAACGAACACCAGAAAAAATATTTTGCAATATGATGAGAACATCTTATCCTTGTGGGTAGTTCTAATTGAGGAATATTGTTAAGAGACATGACAGGTAACCTTTCACGCTGCTGTTGCTACTTGTTTGGTGGGGAAAGTTTGAATATCTTAAAATGTTGAAGCCATGTACCCAGTTTTGCTACGAAATCAATGAATGAACTCTACAGACATGGATAATGCCTAGAAATAAGTCAATTGCAAGAGCCAATTGCAACAGCCCACGAACGCTAAATACCATCCTATTTGCTGAAAACCCACCGGATCGTTGAAAATGCTTTTCCGCACAACATTTAGTGGCGAATTCTTAATTCTTGGAGCTGTGCTTAACACACTTCTTTCATCCCTTGTCTTTGTTAATAGAGATATACATGTAGTAGGGGAAGGTTATGCGAATTGGAGTAGGTCGTATAGAAGGCATTTTTATGGTGTTCTTCTGTCATTGTGGTTGATGAAAAAGTGAGAAATAATTATATTCTTAAGAAAAATAAATAACTCACTGCTAACCAAGTCATTGATAGTTCAATATAATACATTTGAAAGTGTAATGTGAGTGCTGATCTTAGATGGGTGCAAGGTCCACTAGATCCAACCGGATCTTCCGCGTACCCGAAGACAAATTGCCAGGCTGTCGTGCACTGGTCTTGTCCAACGGCCTTGCCACCTTGTCTGGATCGAGGAGGTTGGAAAGGAGACCTGAACTGACAATATAGCAAATAAATAAATATTAATGTATAATTCGATGAAGAGGTATTAAAGATTCAGATCGCGGTAGTGCACAATCCATGAAAAGAAAATCCAGGATCTACAAATTATGTTTACCTGTACTCCTATATAGTTTACCTTTGAAGGGTAGTCCAACATAATACATACAATTGTTGGAAAACCCCTATCTAACTCGTGAACAGGCCTGGTCCCGGCCCCGGCCGAAGTCTGGTCACGACTGAACTTCTCTACTGTTCAGCCAAATCATCTTGAATTTCAAAATCAAATCCAGCACTACATTGTGTGGACAGTAAAACAATGCATTGTAAGAATGACTGGTGAAATTGTATGTGCTTATAACCGATGTTTTATTGTCTCTGTCACGTTTGATTGTAACACTGGAACACAACTAGTACCAAATTCTCGAAGCTGAAACCATAAAACTAGTAATTTGAATTCTGGTGCAGGAAATTCATCCATCTTATATTAATGAAGCAATTCGTCTTGGACATTACCGCTATTGCCTTCTATGAAGATATGTTGGAAATCTATCTGCTAATTTTAACCAAATTTGTGTCTTTCCATAGCATATATGTAGCCTACATGTAATATATATATATTGGTATAGCAACTGTTCTAAAGTCCCTAGGTTTTGTAAATGCCATTTGGAAACGGGTCATGAAAATTTGTCTTTGTTTATGAATCTCTTCAGTTTGAAAAGTAAAACCGTGCTGTCCTGCATTGAACGTGGTAAGTGGACGTCTCCAACAGTCTATACATTGATACTGCATTTTTCCCCCATAGGCTAATACTTATATACAGATATGAAGACATCTGGATGCAGGTACATGTACCAAACAATTTCAGGTACCACCACCTCCCTATAGCGTTGGACGCACCGGTTCTTGTCGGATCACCGGACTTAAGCAACGTTAAGCTCGATCGATACTTGGATGGATGATCGGGTGCTGTACTGGCTGGGCTGACCAGTGTCCAGGGTAATAGGAACTGTGAGTACTCTCGTGTTCTGGCACATGTAGGCACCGTCGTGATATGACTAAAACAAGGTTGAAAACGATGTTAAACCCTACTACTCACTCACTTACTATTCAGTCTGGTACCCCCCCCCCCCACCATCGAAAGCGGGCTTTAAAAAATGGTATGGAAGACAGCACCAATAAACAGACTGAGGGAATACTTTATGATGTTAAAGCGAGACCATGCACCTCATTTTCTCGCCAAATAACCATGAATAATCCATGTGATTATTGATTAGCATCCAGGGTGATATTTTTCCATGCCGAAAAAAAAAAAATAATAATAATAAAAAGCTAAACCAATTTACTGAAATGATATTTCTCAATAAGATTTTTGTGTAGAATTTTTGTATATACCTTACATGTAGTATATTGTAATTGATGTCCATCCAAAATAAAATAAGGAACCGTTCGATATATGATTTAAATAACTATGTACCTCGCATACATCGTCTCTGTCTCACTCGGTATTATATACAACATCAATAGACAAGGTCCGCTGGCGGTGGAGGGATAATGTCTTCAGAAAGAAAATATTGTGAGAGAACACACATTCAGATAGTCTATGGTGATGCTATATTGATCATAATAGGTTCGGCCCTCTGTTCCTATCCCTATAAATTGCGCTTCCATAATTTCTCCCATAGCGAAGTTTACATGGTTTCGTTTGAGGTTTGACGACTGATTGCAGAAACATCAGCTCCTCGTGGCGTTCAATTTATTTGCCAAACTACGTACATGTAGTGACCAGAGAGATGGGAGGGATTGCTTTATTGTCGGAAAGAACCGTACGCCTCGAGGAGCCGTGTGGTCCCGGACTGTACATGTAAATTCAATAAGAGGAAGCATGGCTGAGAAGGAACGAACGAAGCCATGTAAACTTGGCTAATATATTTATAAGGGGCCCAAATAAACAACAGAGGCTCATCTTCGACTCAGACAGGTTTATTCGTACATCTATAGGAGGATTGTGGATGGTGCACGTGCATACATGCCCATTGCCTATGCCTATGCCTATGCCTATGCCCCCAGGGGACTAACCAACACACGGTTATCCTGTTCAGTGGAGCTGTGCTTAATCACTAAGCATGGTAAACAGATACCATAGTTGTCTATGAAATGCTAAAACAATTCAGTCTACAAGATGAGACGTCACGACGCAGTTTACAAAGATGGCGGACGGATAGAAAGATGAACGAATCTGCACACCACATGGATCGCTCGCATAACTTTCCCGGATGGATCAAAATACTCAAATTACATAGAAACATCACTGATCTTTTATGGGAATAAACTTGACAAACTATAGAAATTTAAAGATCAGTCAAACAACCAGCGATAATGAGTTACATAACCGGCGAGTGACGGAAACTACCGAACATTACAAATGTCACGCTGACCCTTTACATTCTCCCCTGCTGGGTAGTTGGCACCTGACAACTATGTACAATGTTTAGACTAGAAACACTTTTCAGTTCCATCAACTAGCATATCTCAACTTGCAATATGAGAACAACTTGTTGACAATGATAGATATGCTCTCAAAATATTTACAAAACATGGGGAATAAACAGGATGCTGTCAAAACATACTGGTTTTGCTGTATCGATATGTGTAGATTGCTAGGAAACAAGTCATCTGGGAGTAGAGTTTCCTCTGGACAACAACTGCACAAGCAGTAACTGAGTCTTGCTGATATCAGCCAGCACATTTGGATCAATTTGGGCAGAGATATCCAGTTCCTGATTCACTACAGACCTTGGTAAGTTATGTAAGTTCGAGTGGTGACCAGCAGTTACACGGACAGTCCGTCGCGGAACATCTTCAGCGAGATCCGGGGTCACATTCTCCTCGGGTACAGGTAAGTCTATAGAATCATCTGTCCCATCGACCGCGGATTGTCGATTCTCGACCTGCTGCACTCCATCACTGTAACTACGTCACTTTTCGACGGAGATGCAGAGCTATCTGTAACATGCACTTCACTGCTATTTACATCAACAATGTCGATGGAGGGTTCTACCTCTGTAGAACGGAGAATGCCAATAGGAGTTCTCGGTCTCAAGTAAACATCACTGTTACTAAAATTGGCGACTTGAAAAGGGACTCGTCCAGACTTGTTGACAGAGACGACTGTAGGACCCAAAACCGGACCTTTTGGAAGAGGAATGTTGTTTTCTTCAACTACAGCAGTGTAAGGCACACTCGCAGACTGGACACTATCTTCAATAACTTGAAGAGAACGTGCTGGAACCAGCACAGGTCGCCTACCTCCGATTCTGACTTTAACATCACTCTCAATAGTGGCTGGTGTTTCTTCATACAGAGCTAGTAGGTTTTGTATTTCCGGTTGCACAGTTAAATTGTCACGATCAACTAGAGTCTTGATATCACGAAGAGCATTTGAACCTAGTACACCAGGAACAAGTCGTTTTCTTTTCTGCATAGCAAAGTCAACAGGATCTTTAACAACTAAAAATCCAATACCATCCATTTTCTGTCCAAAAACACTAATATCAAGTGCAACAAAGCCCAGATAGGGTATGTCCAAACCATTGGCCGTGGTGATCCGAATCATCTTCCCCATGTCCACCAGTTCTCGGGAGTCCAGGTAGTCCCTATAAAACGACTCCGTGATTGTCGATACTTGAGCACCAGTATCTACCAGACAGGACAGCTCGATTCCATTCACCTCCACTTTGGTTTCCGGACACTTCCCTATTACTCTAGATAAGAGTGGACCATTGACATCTTCTGCACTTCCCGTGGTGAGGCCCTCCACAACGGGACTTAAGCGTTTAAAGGACGGTCTGATGACTGGCTTTTGGGACAGTTTCGTTTTAGGTGTCCCAATTTTCCACAGGTCCAGCAAGATCTATCACCTCTGGGTCTAGTAGAATACGCCTTGACAGTGTTCAGTAGATCATCTATCTGTTTTTGCTGCTTTGTGATCAGTGTGACCATATCTTCCATGTTGACTGAGGACTTGTTGATTTGGTGTTCCTCTACATGTACTTTTTTTCTCTTTGGTTGGATTGCTGGCCACGGCATTCCCCACACACTCGATGACCCGGTCTCGCAGTTCTAGAAAAGACATTTCTGGCTGCTCCTTGGTCAAGCGACGTATTTCTCATTGATGGACTTCACTGGTTGCAGCCTCAGCAAGCTGACCTTTCAGGGCGAGGTCCCTCATACCTGAAAATGTGGAGTTAATTTCAACAATTTTATCATAGAGCTCAATTAATTCTAATGAACAACTGACCAAGTCCTTACCAGGAACTTGGCGGTATGAGTAACCTATGTTGAGCACTGGGGAGATCCCCACATTCACCAAATACCTTTCTTAATGTTTTAATTATTAAGTCTGGTGATTTTCGAACAGTGTCACCCCTGGCCATGAGTTCCTGGCGGGCACGGCCACCAAGATTCTCACATAGCAATACAGCGTACTCCTCATTTTTCAGTTTTCTTGTTTCGGCAGCACACTTTATATCAGAAATCCATTCTTCTAAAGAAATATCACTTGTCTTTTCTGGTTTGTCCTTAAATCGAATGAGTTGCCTGCCAGTGGCTAGTACCAATGGCTTCGTTGATCTAGTTTTTAAGGCTTCCTCCTGTTCACGGACCTTTAGTCTCAAACTATCCAGTTCATTGGCCAATGCTTCCATTCTCTCATTTTGTTCTCGCTGTTGTTGAAGTTGCGGTTGTTGGTCTCCATCTGGTGGAGGCATCGTTGCTAATTAGTAGAACAATCTCTAAGGAAAGGGTGGTCTGGAAATCCTAATTTTCCACTACTAATTCGTAGAACAGTCTCTGAGGAAAAGGGTGGTCTGGAACTCCTAATTTTCCACTACTAATTCGTCTCACTGAGCGAAGAGATGGAAACGATAACACTGTCACAATAGGGCTCTCCACACTCAAACTTCGTGGTTTGGGGCTCCTATTTTTCCACTACTCATCTCACCGATCGAAGAAATAGAAACGACGTCACCCTGGGGGCTCTCCACAATCAATCGTCTCCTATCCCACTTCTGACATCAGTTATAAGGGGCTCAAATAAACAACAGAGGCTCATCTTCGACTCAGACAGGTTTATTCGTACATCTATAGGAGGATTGTGGATGGTGCACGTGCATACATGCCCATTGCCTATGCCTATGCCTATGCCTATGCCTATGCCCCCAGGGGACTAACCAACACACGGTTATCCTGTACAGTGGAGCTGTGCTTAATCACTAAGCATGGTAAACAGATACCATAGTTGTCTATGAAATGCTAAAACAATTCAGTCTACAAGATGGGACGTCACGACGCAGTTTACAAAGATGGCGGACGGATAGAAAGATGAACGAATCTGCACACCACGTGGATCGCTCGCATAACTTTCCCGGATGGATCAAAATACTCAAATTACATAGAAACATCACTGATCTTTTATGGGAATAAACTTGACAAACTATAGAAATTTAAAGATCAGTCAAACAACCAGCGATAATGAGTTACATAACCGGCGAGTGACGGAAACTACCGAACATTACAAATGTCACGCTGACCCTTTACATACTTCTAAGTGTATTTTGTTTTCGTCTTTGGCTCAATCAAAGTCATTCCTTATAATGGAAAGCCGATCCTACTCTGCTATGGTTGCCTAAATATATGACATACGCCGAATCTTGGAGAGTATCTCCTGAAATTAATGTGGGGAAACATCTCAACAATCAGTCGATAATTTGGGCACTTATGTGTGTTCCCGAGCTATATTTTAACTGCCTTTTGACAATAATATGAATTGACCAATAATACGGTTAGGCCAGGGACAAATACACACCCAGATTACAGTAACCCATTAACTGAAAATTAAACGCATTGCCAAGACAAGTTCAAATTGAACAACACCAACAAAGGAATTTTCCCCTGTTTACAGCATGTGTTGAGGACTGCCTGGGCTGCACTGACTGATTGTGTTAACCATTCAATAAACAGACAATTCCCCCCAATAATTCTTATTGGTACAATTTCGTATACTCATAATACAGCCGTACAGCCCGCAGTCCCCCACACAATTCAGGCCTGTAGTATTACCAGCCATGCAATAAACAAGGTGTAGAACAAAAATTACATTCTTAATTATTAAAAATAAAATTTATTATTAATTACTTACATTTCTCCAAGACTTGCTTTTTAAACCGCACTATAATTATTTCGTGATGAATGAACAGTTCCAAACAGTTTAGGTTTTACCAACCAAAGCAAGCACAATGATCAGTGATAAAATCAGAAATACATTCAGTCCGTTTTGTAGGGAAGAAAAGACGATGATCCTAGGCTTGGTTCAGTTTTATATCCCGCTTGGGACTATATTTTATTAATTGTCTTGGTTTGTGTGCAAAAGCTCCAGATACATTCTCCACTGCCATTGTTTAACTCTGAAAGTGCTGTCATCATTTTAGGCACTGATTTTGAGCATATCACTGTCATCAATGTACTGGTGGAGTGTAATATGGATGTCCTACATTTCGTTATCAAATGTATGGCAGAGGTATTGGCAGCTATGCCTTTCTGATGTAATGGAGAATGGAGTATTTTAACCCTCTTTCTGCTGTTTCTGTACAAAAGTACTGAAAACTCAGTTTTGAACAAACAGGCCTATCTTGGCCAATTAAAATACCAAAACGAATATCAATATTTCTGTCAGAGTTTAGTAAAACGCTTTTCCAACTGTTTTTGGAAATTTCATCACAAATTAGATTCTAACAACTTTTCCAACTTTACAGACAACACTGATACATTTAGGGTTAATTTAACTGACGTTCGACTGAACCATTCTGCCTTGGCATGGAGCCAGGATTTTGTGTATGTTAAAGTCTTTCTCATACCATGAATGGATTATGATGAGATAACCTATCATCGGCTATTGTATTCAACTGGGTTTGACCATGCAATAATAACAATCGTGTCTGGAAACTGTTGTTCCAACCGTCTTTCTGTCATTTCTCACATTCAAAACATTCATCATAATTCTTGGCCCTTCACCGATTGAAACTAGTTCAGTTATATTACACATGTTAAATGATAGCTTAAATCATTTAACTTTCAGTCCAGTATCTCAAGATTTCAGTTCGCTATTTTCACCAATTATTAACTTTCTTTTTACGCAGCAGCTACAGAAAATTATTCATATATTAAAATTATGAAATTAGCATTTCAATTAGTCCATACATGTACATGTATAACTTCCACTCATGACAATTCCGTGTGCTCCATATGCAAAATCTGCAGTAGTTTACTAACATAAGGCTGGTTAAAATAAATTTCCTGTTTAGCATCATTTTTTTATATAAATCTGGGTAGGGAGGGCGGATTTTTTTTTTTTTTTTTTTTTTTTTTTTTATGTGGCTTGTGTGAATAAAATCATCAATAAACCTTGCCTGAATAGTTGAATTTCTGCTCTGAATAAAGTAGGTGGCATCCATCGTTCATAATTGTAGATTTTCAAAACGTTGGTTGTCCACAAGTACGATAATAGATGTGGAAATTCTTTATGAATGAACTTGGCAGATAACGAATGGCATTTTCGCAACTTTGAAGCACCCACGCTTCACAACTCATCAGCATGCTCGGTTATCTACAAAATGCGGACTTGGGCCTCGGAAACGGACATTTGAGTCGAAAACGGACTTTTAGGCCAAAAAAAAAAAAAAAATTTTTTTTGGGGCGGACGAAATTTCGGGGGCGGGCGGTGATGCTAAACAGGAAAAAAAATTTAACCAGCCTAATAGGTAACCAAACGAGAGTTGATTGAGCTAATATGGCTCTGTCCATAAGGTGAAATTCATAGACCCAAACATACTGGTAAGACAAGTCTTCAATCTGTAGCACTACCCAGAAAAGAGGCCTAACTTGGCAAACACTCAATCCTATTGAAAGAAACCATGTGGACTAAGTCTTCACTATGCTCATATAGTGCTGCCCAGAAATGACACCTAAATCTTTATGATACGGGAACTCGATATTTTTACCGGATTGAACGCTTTTAAATCACAATGTAAATCTGTGCTATTTTAAGTAACGATTATGTATTGTATTAACACCACGTTTTATGATATTTGGACTTTATTATTTTTACAATGTATGTTTGTGTTATGTTATTCTAATATGTTTCATTATGTTATATACTATTGTATTATCGTCTCAACTACTGGGTTTTATCGACCTGTTGAGATCTGATGTCAAATAAACATAAACATAAACAAAGGAAAATGGTGGGCATCAGACAGCTTGAGTAAGAGGCGACTAACTGAGACACACGTCAGCTTCCTGGATGGGAAAAGGAATAAGACGCCAATCCTGGGGTCCCGTGTGTAAAAAGGAATAGAACCCTACTTGCGGGTTCCCGGGCCCTGGTGTGATTCCCATACATCGAAACCTCGCCAGAATTGCGAAATGGACATAAATATCCAGATAGTATAATGTCTTTTAAACAAGAAGTAATTATTTTTTCACTGTAATCCATACTGATTTGTTCCACCTGGCAACTCACTGACAACGTTCTCGTAACTCTCAACTCTCACATTTTTTGTCCAGTTCCGGTGCCGTTTATTATAAACACGGGATAAAAGCGTTCGTTGTCGGCTTATTTTCCTTTTGTTTGACCGAACGGAACTAAATGTAGACGCATTACAAACGCGTTCCTAACGATTATAGGAAACGAAACGCTTTCAATATCGTTTACGATGGCATAAATATTTCGTTTATCAGAACCGTTTCCTTTATCAAATGCGTTTGCTCTGAAGCGGTTTCCTTGTCGTTCAAATCGTGCAAACCGGACCAAGAAGCCATCGTGTCGGGGCTTTCCACAGCCGCTATTATTATTCCCTGTGCTATGAAATAAACATCTGTGGTGTATATTGTAATTTAAATGCTTATCCTTGAGTTTGCTAATTTGCGGTAAAAAACCCTGACGTCATCTCTGGTCTATTCACTATGTATCTCGTCTGGGGCGAGCATCCATTTTGAGAGGGTCACATCGTTGTGTATTGCCACGAACTTGTCGTCCGAACCAAAAGTTGCGCGTTTTTTATTTCGCCTACGGTTATTGCCTTATTGGTTGAAGGAGCGGGGTTGGGGGTATTCTTTGTACAAATATATAGCACCGACCAAACAGTATATGCGCCCGACAAAGCAACCGTATGGACGGTAATGTTTATTTAATAACAACAATAACACGTGTTTCGAACGCATTCGCAAAACGCTTTTCAAGCGAAACGAAACGAAAGATAAATGAACCTGCGGATGATTAAACGCATTTGGGAGGTTTAAACGCGTTCTTTGAGAAGCATACGAAACGAATATAAAACGCGTTTAGAACGCTATGGAAACGAGTTCCAAGGGCTAATAACGATATTATAGGTGAAAACGTCCGAACGTTAAAACAATCATTGAACAGTCACGTTGTCAAAACAGCAGAATTATACGTCCAGGTTCAATACATTGACGACTTTGTCGAAACGTTTTATTCTAACGGAACCAAGCCACAACATATTGGTAAAGTGATGTGACCTTTGTGTTTTAGCTGAGTACTTCTGCTCGTATACTGAAAGAAATATAGAAGTTTAGTAATATACCACAAGCCAGAAAGAAGAGGTAGAGAGGCCTGAAATAAGTCACCACGTTGACAAACCGCTCATAAATAGTGTGAAGAGGGTACCTAGATTGACCTACAGCATGTACAATAAGCCACAGTGATAAGAAATAGCACACTCTGACTCATACACCGTTAACCGGAAATGATACCTGCAGAATACAATAAACCCTTCTGGCGAGAGACCATGCTATAATGCTCTCTGGCCAGAAAGGCGGCAAAAAGAGACAGAAAATAAGTCATACATTGTACGAAACCGTAGATATTCTCACCCTGCTCATGGATAGTTTGAAAGGGATAGCTATAGATTGACCTACAATAACCCACACTAATGACCATGGAAAACCATACACACGCTCACATACGTCTAGTCTTCGCTAAGACGGACATTTTGTGAGTTGGACCTAAATGTATATAGTACAGTAAGTTTAATCTCTCTGGTCCAAGGGATAACCAAAATATGTATGCGCAGTGGTACCCTCCAAATCGCCCACAAGAGAAAAAAAAGGCCAAGTGGCATATTTGACGAGATAAACTGCTAGCAATCAAGTAAAATTCTTTACATCGGTTATATTGTGAATTTCAAGTAACCCTCCATATAACCCGTAAACGGGCACAGAGAATATCTGGGTGGTTTCTCAGCAGTATGAGTTCGATCCTGTCTCTTGATGGCTGCTTTGTGAGCAGTGCTATACGGACAAAAGGAGCGCCTGTATGGTTTCTCTCCAGCATGAATCCGTACGTGTATCTTAAGGTCTCCTTTCTGAGCAGCGCAATGCGGACACAAAGAACATTTGTATGGTTCTCACCGTTGCGAGTCCGGTATGGTTTCTCTCCAGCATGAATCCGTACGTGTATCTTAAGGTCTCCTTTCTGAGCAGCGCAATGCGGACACAAAGAACATTTTTATGGTTTCTCACTGTTGCGAGTCCGGTCATGTCTCTGAAGGTGTCCTTTGTTAGCTATGCTGTACGGGCACATGGAACATTTGTATGGTGTCTCACTAGTATGAGTCCATTCGTGTATCTTAAGGTCCATGTGAGAGAAGCGCTAAACGGACTCAAAGAACATTTGTATGGTTTCTCACCGTTGCGAGTCCGGTCATGTCTCTGAAGGTGTCCTTTGTTAGCTATGCTGAACGGGCACATGGAACATTTGTATGGTGTCTCACCAGTATGAGTCATTCGTGTATCTTAAGGTCCATGTGAGAGAAGCGCTAAACGGACACAAAGAACATCTAAATGGTGTCTCACCAGTATGATTGCGTACGTGTATTTTAAGCGCAACTTTATGAGCAGTGCTATACGGGCACAAAGAACATCTATATGGTGTCTCACCAGTATAATTGCGTACGTGTATTTTAAGGGTCTCTTTGTGAGCAGTGCTATACGGGGACAAACACCATCTATATGGTTTCTTACCAGTATGAATGCGTACGTGTATCTTAAGGTCGCCTTTCTGGGCAGCGCTATATGAGCAGTCAGTACATTTGTATGGTTTCTCACCAGTGTGAGTCCGTTCACTGAAATGCGAGGGGAGGGAAAATTGACATCTGGTGACTAAAAAGCAACCATATGACTCTACAGAAAAGCATCCTTCGGCACCCAACATTCAGACCCGACAATGCGGTGGATTCTCGGACGTCACCTTGTATCTCAGCCGCGCTTTTATTGGGGATGTTCATGTGGAGACTATGAAGTATGCACACGGTCTTTAGCACCGACTTAAGCGGAATTATATACGCTAGCCCGGGAGCTGTGATGACAGAGCTCAATTCATCCGATCTTGATGGATGAGGATCATGGACGTCTGGTGAAGTAAAGGTCTCAACATGAGGTAAACCTGGTAAATGCAAGAATACCCAGAGAAACTAACCTGTAACATCTGACGTCGTACGGCTTTAATTTCCCACCAAAACAATAAACCTACATATATTCGTCGAGAGACATGTACAGAGGGCAGGCCTCGGAGACTGACAGTCCACCAGCAGAATCCCACCATATACAGATAATATATTGGAGCGATAAGCAAGAGGTGGGAACAATTGACGATGTCTGGTGATTGAAAAACAACCATATGACTCTACAGGAAAGCATCACTCTGCACCCAACATTCAGACCCGAGAATGCCTTGGATTCTCGGACGTAGCCTTAGCATTTCAGCCGCGCAGACGCGCTTTTATTGCGCCTGTTCATGTGGAGACTATGAAGTATCCACCCGGCCCCTAGCACCGGCTTAAGCAGAATTAGATACGCTAACCCGAGAGCTGTGATGACATCAGCTCAAACAACCCATCTGATCTTAATGGATGAGGATCGTGGACGTCTGATGGAGTAAACGCCTCAACATGGGGTAAACCAGGTAAATGCAAGAATATTCAGAGAAACTAACCTGTAATGCCCGACGTCATACATCTTAAATTTCCCACCAATACAATAAACCTACATATATTTGTCGAGAGACATGTACAGAGGGAGGGCATCGGGGACTAACAGTCCACCAGCAGAATCCCACCACATGCAGGTAATAAATTGGAGAGATATGCAAGAGGGGAAAAAAATTGCCGATGTCTGGTGACTGAAAAAACAACCATATCACTGTACAGGAAAGCATCCCTCGGCACCCAACATTCAGACCCGAGCATCCGGTGGATTCTCGGACGTAGCCGTAGTATCTCAGCCGCACTTTTATTGTGACAGTTCATGTGGAAACTATGAAATATCCACACGGCCCCTAGCACCGACTTAAGCGGAATTAGATACGCTAGACCGGGAGCTGTGACGACAGAACAGCTCAAACAACTCATCTGATCTTATTGTATGAGGATCGTGGATGTCTGATGGAGTAAACGCCTCAACATGGGGTAAAGCTGGTAAATGCAAGAATACCCAGATAAACTACCTGTAATGGCCGACGTCGTACGGCTTACATTTCCCGCCAAAACAATAAATCTACATATATTTGTCAAGAGACGTGTAGCGGGCGGGCCTCGGGGACTAAGTCCACCAGCCGAATTCCACCATATACAGGTAATAAATTGTCTTCATGTCTCTGAAGGTGTCCTTTTTTTTGCTGTGCAATACGGGCACAACGAACATTTGTATGGGTTCTGACCAGTATGATTCGCCATGTCTTTTAACACCTCTTTCCATGCAGTTCAATGTGAGCAGAAATATATTTATTATTGGAACGGAGCTCGAATTGATATGCTAATGCGCGAATAGGCGCCGTGGAATAAGAATTGGCTAATCTGACTGGGTATGTCATGCTAATGTGCAATAGACAAATGATGTTAGGCGGCGGAGAGATAACATATAAAAGAGGCTTGTCTGAATGGGGTCTTCATCGAAGCCCAGCCAGCTCTAACCGCGCGTACTAGTATACCATTTATTCACACATTTCTGTGCCTGACCACGTTTACAGCATACAATCACGATATGCTGGTATCATACCAGTCGATTCTCTATCGTGACTGGTCATCTCCCACTGGAGAGCGAATATACTTGCCGACAGGTGCCTTTTCTGATGTCGTTTATTGGATCGAGAAATTTCATCGCTGGTCGCAAAATATGGATAAGTATTTCTCTTATTACGGCATTTTTTATTATGTTTTGGATTCTAAGCATTTGTTTTATTCGACTTATTATGTTTCGTTCATTTTTCCAATTCACACCCATGTTATAATCTACCAACTGAGCAGTTTTGTTTCCTGTGTCTGACGTCGAATGTGCAACATGGCGTTGGATTTGGCCAAGAGCTTTTTAGTCCTTGTTAGATTACCTGCGTGATTACTGTGTTTTGATCCATTTCTAGCTAATCGAACCAGTTCACAGTATGATCTAGTGATTCCATAATCAATTTTCTTTGGTGTGGCGTATAGCGGGGCCCGAGCCGAGTATTGTCATTTGGACGTTGATAGTGAAATTTAACGTCGTCTTGCATGAAGCGTTTCCTTTTTGGCAGACTGTACTGAACAGCAGGCCTTACATGAAGTCCGCTCCAAGAGAGGATGTTGTTTCCTGTACCGATATCTTTACATCGTGGCTTAGCCCCGTTACCAGAGACAGTATGATCCGATAAGTAAACTTATTGTTCACGTGGTGATTTCATTCTCTAATGTTTTTTGCATAATGTAGTGCTGCGCATAGTCTTGTGGGTCATAGTATTGACCATCTGAATCCACGACATCGACATACATAGGCCCTTTGCCATCTTTGTGCCAGACGGCTTGTAATTTTTTATCTTTATTGTTTTCATGACGTGTCCGACGTGTATTGCTTTTATTTTGATCAGGCATACAACCTGGTGCTATGCTAGTTGAGCGTGACATGTTGTCAGATGTGTACTGCATATATAATATATAAAAATCTTTTATATATAATATCTGTTCATAACCTGATCTATCCGGTTTCCGTAAGTAAATACGGTTTCCTGTATGGCAAGCCGTTTTGGTATATATTCCTTTATTTTTTTATATCAAACATTCTTTTTTTTATATCAAAAATAAATGTGCCCCGTTTTGGTATTTAATCGGATAATTGTTGATATCAAAAATAGAGGACCACTTACAACAAAACAGGAATAATGCGCTCTCCCTGCGAAGCTGTCCCCAAAATCACAGTGGGCAAATGACCTTCCTTGGCACAGGAAGTACAACCCGTAGATAGCGGGGGAGAAGTCATTGTAGAAATGTACCGGAAATGATTAATTTTTGTAATAAACTTATATTTTTGATATCAAAAGAATTTTTGATATCCAAAATAGTATTTTTGATATAAAATATAAACGTATTTTGGATATCAGAATAAGAATTTTTGATATCAAAAATAAAGGAATAAATACCAAAACGGCTTGCCATATTCCTGTACCGACATTGCGGATACTGTGGGTAAAATGCCTACTACTGTCAGACAGAGAAAATATGATCCAGATATAGTCCATTGTGCTGGTGTGTTAAACACATTCTTCGGGGTTTCCACTAACTTAGGATTTTATTTCCACGACGGACCTGTGGATTAAAATGGGACATTCAATTGCGCTGAAGCATCAACCTGTTGGTCAAAGTTAAGATTTATTTTTGACGTTCTTCGCAAGTAATAATGTCGTAAGCAAGAAATATCATAGCTACTCCCCAACTCGTTGAATGGAAGACTGGTCCACGTAAAGCGTAGGTTACGATCCTATTTTCTGCCATTATAGTGAATCTCCAGATGAAAACTTAAAAGAAGAAATCGTTGTTTTATGTTCTGGTGTCTAAAGGTAATAACCCAGGAGAATGGATGAAGTATACCGTCTTCACGGTCCTGTTTAGCTAGGTATTTATGCGGAAAATCGGTTAAAGAATTAATCAGCCTCCAAATGGATGGATTTTGTAAACTCTCCCCTATGCGTTTTTTCAGCAGGTAAGATCACATAAGCATCATATATATTATATTTGATGATGGTGGGGTCGCCACATACAACGAATGGAAGAAAATCTTGTCAGAGAAATTTGAAACTCTGCCCGCTTCGAAGGGTTTTCTGTTTCGCCATTGAGTGTGTGTTGTACGCGGAGAGGAAAATGACGTCACTGTGTGACGTAGCGACGCTCACGAATCTGAATGCTACACAGCTGCAGCCATAGGATAACGTCATGGCTCGTGCCAACGGTTCGGTAATGTCACATAGCATACGTTGGTAGAATGCACCACACGTATATACGCTTGTTGACACTGTCGTGGAAAAATAAACAGCATGCCATGCCGTTTATTTTTAAAGACAACTTCCTTCTATTTTCTCGTGAATGGTGGAAACAAGTTGAGTTATTTATAGTCAAATGTGTTTTATTTTGTACCTGTCGTAACATATGTCACTTTCGCGGAATTTGGGAGAGATCGATTCCAGCCTAGATTTGAGGCTGATTACATCTTTAACAATTTATTTTTATTTCATCATTAAGTTTTAGAGTGACGCACATGTAGGTCAGTGTGGTAAGTAAATGAGTTCTTTGTTGTTGATGGTTAACGGCTATATTAAATTGGTTTATTACGTAATTGTTTAACAACAGTAGTATAATGAGCTCCTCCACGTAATTGTAATTCTATATATGCACAAGCTTTACTTTACAGCATATATCAGTTAGTATTTCTAATGGTTTTTATGAACAATCAAATAAACAAATTCAAATAGCACAAACAATTTTATATAAACTGATGTGAGAATAATTGAATATCCATATTTGTAGGTAGTTCTTCTCGGCTGAATTTCATTATTTTTAACTTGGTAAACTGTTGCAGCAATTGTGCGATCTGTTTTTGTCTACTCTACTCTACGATTGATAGTGTGTTTTGGCTGGCCGCGTTTGAGAAGAGTAGTGACTGTGTTCGAAGCTGTGAAACGACAGGTTTTGAAGGCTTTGCCGTCTATTCGCCAGTACTTGGCAGTGTTGGGAGAGCCATGCTCTCGGCTTGAAATACTTCACATGGAATCTCCGTGGTGAATATTATCAAATGATGACAGAGCCAGTACAGTTTGGATGATACTGGCGATAATTTCATGTTTGTAGACCTATTTTGATCAGCTGTGTAGATTTTAAGATGTGAGACATTTTTTTACTGAGCAGCCAGTTTAGAAGATCTTTTTAATCGAATGAGGGAAGATTTGATTTTAAATATTTGAGAGCTACCGGTTTATTTAAAAAAAAAGGTATGCAACAGGTCTTTGGTGTGGTCAGTCACTTTACGATTGTTTACTTACCTTATTGCTGAATGTGACCTTAAATCGCTTTCTTGTTTTTAATAGGTATTTCGAAAGTCTGTTTTCATGTTGATTTAAACAGATGATGTGGCTTTCTTAGTGGCAAGATCATTCTTTGCATGACGCGAGATCGGTGTCTTGAAAAAGACCGAAAATATAAAAAAAAACCCACAAACGTATCACTGGCTTGCACAAAGGTCAAATTCAGGCATTCCAGATTGTTTTGAAACTGAATTTTCGAACAAAAACGCTAAAATCAATGTTTTCCCTGAAAAATTTCATACCTGTAATCAGTATGATAAATCCGCGACGACATTGCTAAGTCATTGTCGAATGTGGCGCGGATTCAACTCGTTCCTCAATTCGATTAACTCCCATTTTGAGGAGGAATAGTAAGCCATCCCGCAAAATCAGATCACACGCCTCATCAACACGATGCGATCTCGTCGTCAGAATGTGATAGTGTCGTGGTGGTTACACGCGATTTTAACGATTACTGGCCGTCGACACACCAAGTGAACATGTTGAATGTGTGACGAACTGAATATTTACAGTTTGCGCATGCTCATTAGAGCATAACTGCATCTACAAGATAATCCTCGATACACCGTGTCGGCTTGATTACTGGGATAGTGCGTGCAAAATGTCATCGCGATCGGGCAAGTATCTTGGGACATATCAAACAACGCTTTGGGGGAACCTACTTTTGTTGCACTATTTATATAAATAGCAGTAGAATAAATGTTTTGTTTTCTAATGTGCTGGAGGGCAGATGAACGGCGATCGAGCGCCATACGACGGTCAGTTATATATTTCATTCTGACAATTTCCTCTGGAGAAATTAAGCAAAGAAATCGTGCAAATAGTGATGAAACTTTTGAAAGATCTGCATGGACTTCATAATATTATGTGGATGAATAGCAGCCGAATGGCAGTTGACGTCCAAATGGTAGTCGGATATATTTTATTGTTCAACTTTATGATGTGAGGAGCAGCCGAATGACAGCAAACTGCCGAATGACAGCAAACAGCCGAATGACAGCAAACTGCCGAATGACAGCAAACAGCCGAATGACAGCAAACTGCCGAATGACAGCAAACAGCCGAATGAAAGCAAACAGCCGAATAACAGCAAACTGCCGAATGCCAGCAAACAGCCAAATGACAGCAAACTGCCGAATGACAGCAAACAGCCGAATGACGGCAAACAGCCCAAACCGCCGAAAGGAAATTAGGGTTACCATAATTAAGTTTATGTGAGGATCAACAAGGTCGCTTTCTTATGTTGACATGATTATAGTTTTATTGTAACTGTTGATTGTGAGTTATCGCCCTAATATTAGACTCTCCAACTTTGTAACACGAGGTCGGGTTTCCTCGGCTACCTGGAATTTGTTTCTGGAAAATGTCCGTGAGGGATTTGGTTTCTCCAGTTTGCTACAGAAATGTATAGGGAACGTCACGTTTAAGTTTTTCCAGTCCCACAGATTCGGACAATCTGGGTCACGAGGTCGCGCCGAACGTGGGTGTCGTTGAACAGTCGAAATCTGGCCCCTGACTCATGACAACCACTGAGGACCTGTTGGCCTTTCGGATCCATACATCAAGGACCCGACTGGTGTTACGAATGTGTAATGACTACACTAGTAGACACTCTTTGCAAGATATGCTGGGATGCGTTGTTGGATGAAGCGTGGGATGTCCCCTGCATATCCGTAAACTGGGTGAGTTCGTCGGGTGGTTCAAAATCAAATGGGGTCCACATTTATCATGGTTTTGTGCGAATTCAACTCGCTCGTTACTGTGTCGCAATTTATATTTAGCCTAAATTCCAGTCAATTTTATCAATGTTATTAGCTTGGATGCTAGCCCTTATACGGTTATCACTGATTATCAGCCTATACTTGTGAATCACAAGGTGATCACATTAGTCTGAAATTATTTCCATATTTTGGTTATGTATAATGAAATTCAGTAAATAAGAAATTAATTTGTAAACATTTGAATTTTCATAGTGTCCTATAATTGTACAATTCACCGTACTATCATTACTATTGATGCTGTTTTAGAATCAAACTGTTTGATAGAATTTATACATTCTTCAGACTTCTCCTTTTCATACTTTAAATTAAAGTTTAAATCTCGTGTCAGAGTGTGTACTATTAATATCCTTATGGAGACTTTCATTAAAAGCTGCACCTTGATGGACCATCAATTGTTGACATAAATTCCAATGGCAAGCATGGAAAGTCATTGAACTATACTCACAGTGCTGGTGTGCACTATAAGCATGCATTATGCAACATTCCAATTCGAACATGCACTTGAGTACATATCGGTCTATTTCTCACACTTAGTGGCCATGTTCATCATACTACTGCTTGTTAACATTGATTGATTGGGCTGATATATCAGTTGAGCGATTTGCCACAGACCCTAAGACATTTGTCATAATTTTGGGACTTGACTTTTCATAATTTTTTTATTTTAATAAAATTAATCACTGCAATGTTTTTGGAAAAGAAATGGTCTTCCAGTGGAAGCAGTTAATATCATAATATACATGGTTTCTAAACCTAGGGTAGGTTGCCCATTATCCTTTGTTCACTATTTATAATTATGAATTGTCATGCACTTATACATGTCAAATTCGGTGCTTTGTGAGCTCTAAATCTCTATTCTTAAAATATCTAAGAGACTAATTTCAAAATCATGGTGAGTGGCTGTGAATTTGTTAAAAACTTAGCTAAATTCAACTTACATGAAGATATTTGTGAGAATTTGCACACTTTTAAACTGAAGCACCTAAAATTTCAGAGGCATTTCTGGCATGGCATATTTTAATTGATTGCGATTACAGGGGAGGTTGACCCCATTTGCTAATGTACATTGTACACAGCTAATTGTAATTGCTGGGGAGGTTGACCCCATTTGTCACTATTTGTTCAAGGGGAGGTTGACCCCTTGCAGGTATGGAAATAAGGGACAGTGATCAGCAATAACTAATCAAATTTGGACACTAACCAATCCAAATTCCATAGTGATAAAACATGGATAAATATTTTGCTGATCAAATTCAAAGCTTTTAATAATGATCTCTGATCAAATTATTTTCCCTTATCTCCAACCCTGCCTTGGCCACTGTACATTGTACAACATGGCTATTTTACAGGGGAGATTGGCCCCTTGTTACCATGGTACATAGTTACTGTACATGGTATGATTTAGTGACTGTGATTCCTGGGGAGGTTGACCCCAGTGTAATTGCAGGGGAGGTTGACCCCATTTGTCACTATTTATTACAGGGGAGGTTGACCCCTTTTGCCATTGCACTGTATGAATCGATAAGACACTTGGGCACGTTGACCCTATTGTTTGTGATTTCATGTTTTAACACAATTTTGTGAAATCCTACACTTCCGATCAGCTTAAACTTCCAATTAGTGAACAGTGTTTACGCGCCGTTAGCGCGCCAACGAGCTGGCCTAATCACCATGACTTATTACACCCCACCATGATGTGACCGTTGCCGCCAAGTGCCGGTAGAATATAGTCCGGTCAAACCACTGAACCATTGTGAGCATGTCGGCGGTAAACAAAGGCTCCCCGTTGGCTGATTGCGCACTAACAGTCTTCGCGGCTTAACACTGAATTGTTTTCAAAGAGTTCCCCTCTAGCGGTGTACGGCAAGAACACAATCTATTCTACAGTTTAAATTACTGGCTAAGTAATTAAACAAATATATAGAATATTTGACTTCAATAAGAATGCTGTAAATGATTATCTATTATTTTTTGTTTGCGCTCCAAGGAAACTCGGCCGTCTTCCACTCTGCCATTTCATTTCTTTTCAAATGAGACACAGACGCGCATTTTGTTGGACGAAAGCGGGATATCGCTTTACCCCGTCCGAGAGAGAATGCACTGTTATGTTTATATTCTCCACTTGTTTACGCCAAAATTAACGAGATTATTAATCTTTACAGTTGTTTTCTTGCTGACAATATAACATCCGTTATACTGTTCGACAGGAAGTATACATTAACACATTTGAAATGTTGGTTTTGATGTCGGGGATGCACCATCTATTCTACAGTTTAAATTACTGGCTAAGTAATTAAAAAAATATATAGAATATTTATAAGAATGCTGTAAATGATTATCTATTATTTTTTGTTTGAGCTCCAAGGAAACTCGGCCGTCTTGTGAACATTCGGTTGAGACTACGAATAATCTTCATTACCAAAAGTTTCCCCAAAGATAAATATATTATCAGAATTCATAAAACGTTGGTGTGTGCAAATTGCGAAGGCCGCCTCCTCTTTCAGAACGGTCAGTAAAACGGTTGAACGTAACATTTCAAATGAATACAGCTTCGTATAAATTCAGACACGCGGGCGAGTCGAGGTCATAATCGGGGCAACATGCAGTGCTCGGTCAGACTAGTTGTCTCTTTGGCTTGTCTTGTTACAACCGCCTAACCAAAATATACACAGAAACTCAAAAGATCAATTAGCCCCTTACAGAGAATGACAAATACTCCAATTGTATATGCTCTTTATTCGTTACCGCCCGACTGTTAAAGGTTGCACACGAAACTTCCGATGAGAAAATAAGAATTAACATTTATGGCCCACGCATTCATCGTTCCAACAAAAAAGAAACAATAACAGAGATTTCTACATAAACAATAAGTTAATGCCATTTCATTTCTTTTCAAATGAGACACAGACGCGCATTTTGTTGGACGAAAGCGGGATATCGCTTTACCCCGTCAGAGAGAGAATGCACTGTTATGTTTATATTCTCCACTTGTTTACGCCAAACTTAACGAGATGATTAATCTTTACAGTGTTGTTTTCTTGCTGACAATATAACATCCGTTATACTGTTCGACAGGAAGTATACATTAACACATTTGAAATGTTGGTTTTGATGTCGGGGATGGAGGGAGGGACTTCAGCTATAAATAATGTGGGTCCACTGTTCGTTTTACCATTCTCTTTTATACACTGCATAATCCGGTAGTAAAATCCCGGGCATTTACTCTTGAATGGTCAAAATTAACACAATTTGCAAGAATTTTGAATATATAAAAATGAATGACTTGAACTTGCGCATCTGTATGAGAAGCGGCCGTAAGATGAAACTTCCAATAAACAAATACCTATTCTTTAATACCAGAAAGCTATTCCGTGAGACGCGCAAGTCTGGGTCAACTTTGAAAGCAGGTGTCCGACGAAGCACAAATTACAATCCATTTTGCAAGCAGTGTTTATGATTAAAATAAATCTTAAATCTATTTCCTTTTAAAAATTCGTGCCGATTAATGCCACGTGGACTCCCAACTGATTTTCTTGAGCTCTGTCGCGTGAACGATCGCTCCCTAACAAAGCAGCTTGCTTCCAGCCATTGTCTGACCGTGCTGATAGCGCGCGGCCTGTGTCCAGTCATGTCGACGGACTACATTCAACAGAGTTAGAACAATGGCCAGCCGATAATCATGGGCATTAGCGCGCTATACCTTTGTGTTGGCGCACTTCGTTTGCGCGCCATTGGTGCGCTAACATTAACCTTTCAGCTGATCGGAAGTGTATCCTATCCTATCAAATCTAAAACTTCCTTATGTAACCTTTTCACATATGTGAACAGGCAACCCTAGAAAATATTGTGGGTGGCCTTATATTATGATCTGATTTTTTCACAGTATATGACATTTATCCAGTTTATATGAGGAAGACCCAATTTGTCACAGTGTTGACACAATTTGCTGCTCTTAGGTTGACCCTTATTTGTCACTCACAGTAGTGCCACTTGTGGTTGTAAATACGGGAGGTTGACCCACTTGCTACACTCAGAGTAGTGACTCTCATTCATAGCTGTTTTAAATACAGAAGGTCCAGGGCCTGAACATACAGATTGTTTCTCAAATGCTCTGTATCTACATTGTCTAGTTACCATTTAGACATTACTGTTCAATCCTGAATTCATGAATCCAGGACATCAGGAAATGAATTGCATGTCCAGAATGTGGATACTGCGTTATATCTCTATAATTACAGATCCTGTTGTGTCTACGGACGATTTTGGATGTTGGGAAGCCCAGGTGATTTTTTATCCCATTCCGTTGTCCAGTCACTCCTATCCTGTTTTGGACTCTCTGCTCCATTGTATATTCATGAGATCATGGAGATCTATCATCGACTGGAATATCCATCATTCCTTCTTCATCAACTCCAGAATAGTCCATCAAGCTAGAGTCCTGCTGCTTTTGCTGACTTACCTGTTCTACCAAGTGGTATACATATTACCAACGTTAACACGGATTTTTACGAGCCAGAATTTACCAACGATTGTGTATGCTCTATCTATCATCACTCAGATACACTGTGCATCACCGCCTACGTGTATCTCTGAAATCCAGCTGTATCACAGTGACTAGAACTGAATTTACTTGGTGTATATATATTTAGTGTATGATCAGGGTCATAATACATTCTCATGAGGTCAGCATTGACTGCTCACATTTCAGTATACATGAACAAACTAAGCTTGTCAGAAAGCCAGTTATATCATCGTTATAATACATTCTGCTGCTCAGGAGGTCAGCATTGACTGCTCACAATTCAGTAGACATGAACATAGAACTTGTCAGAAATCCAGCTATAGCATACTGACTTGAACTGAATTTACTTGGTGACTGTTTATATTTAGTGTGCGATCATGGCCATAATACGTTCTACTTCTCATGAGGTCAGCATTGACTGCTCATCAATTCAGTATACATGAACATACAAAGCTTGTCAAAAATCCAGATATATCATAGTGACTTGAACTGAATTTAATTGGTGTATATATTTAGTGTGTGATTATGGTCATAATACATTCTATTTCTCGTGAGGTCCGCATTGACTGCTCACATTTCAGTATAGATAAACATTAAGCTTGTCAGAAATCCAGCTATACCAGGCATAGTGACTTGAACTGAATTTACTTTGTGTATATATTTAGTGTATGGTCGTAATACATTCTACTTTTCAGGAGGCCCGCATTGACTGCTCTAATTTCAGTACATACAATTGACTTGTTCCTTTCTATTCATATTGTAAGAGAAGTGTGAAACCATCACCTATGTTTTGTCTCAACATCATATTCAGATGGCCTCCATTATACTCGAACAGGGTCTATAAATATTTAAGAAAATTTCAATTTTTTTTTTTTTTTTTTTTTATATCTAACATATGAACTTGGACAGGATAGCAACTTTTGATCTGACAGAACCAGATTTTGATCAGATATATCTCCTATCTGACCGCTACATCAGATCCTGCTGTAGTGTGATTTACAGTGTAATCTCTCTATAACTCTTGTCATTGGGGACTGCACTGGCACTTTTATATTTTCAGACCAGACCTCTAGTAGGGTTGAAATAATATGTGCCTAGACTCTATAGTTGTTTTGGTTGAGTCAGGTCCTCTTGTTCTTGCATTGATGAGACAGCTTTCCTTACAGGAGTAACTAGTACTTAACTTTTTATTGTTTTCTTCCAATTCTATACAGGTATGTCCATGACCAGGTTTGACAACACAACAGACAGCATTGTGCAGAACTTTCTTCAGCCTGAATTTCCTCTGAAGCTGCCAGCATGTTTGATATTGTCTATATTACCGTTCAGAGTCTTGAGATAAGCTAATTCAACATGTTCAAATTCTCAGTCAATTCCCAGAGTTTGGTCGAACTTTATTCTTTGAACATAGGCGAGATACGTTTTTTCATCAGACATATCTGATCATGCTGCTATTTCAGACCCTGATAGTTTCTTATTCCATTATGATTTCATACTCAGACAGAAATGGTTGCCTGCTCTCAGCATCTCTATGCTTGCTGATCCTGTGTTAACTCCTTTCCTTTAATTATTACTTCCAGGTTTTTCTCAGTGAGCTTTCTATTATTAATGTAGGTGATCCCAAAGATTGTTCTCTCTGTAGTGCAGTGTGACAGAGGGTTGAGGGGCGCCTATGACATGTCTGTACATATCATCTGCAGCTTAATTTGGTGGAATCACTGGTCCTTCTGATATACTGTATCCCAGGTTATTATATTGTATTAGTTTGTTTCTAAGTTTTTTTTGTGTGTTACTTTATAGACCACCAGTCTGTTTGCAGTAGCAGTGCTTTCCATGGGGAAGCGTAAATATGGACGTTGTAAAACACTTTTATCTTTAAGAATTCCTCATGCATTGTCTATTTCAGAGAGGAAATCCTACCTCATCCTATCATCCCCAGGCTTGTGAATCCAGTACTAACTACCATTACTATCACTTTCAGGTCTTTTACCAGTGAGCTCCATCACACACAGATACTGGTATATGTGAATTCCTGTATTATGTATTATACAACAATCATATTGACTTCCTTTTGTCAACTTTATTTCAAAGATTATTCTTGAGAAAGTGAGGCTTAATCCTAACCTTCCCTTGGACAATTGACAACCTTGAGGATCTTCATTGTTTTTATCCGCCATACAATTTAACTGGCTGGCAGTTCAATGTTTTGTGGGGGAATGTCTGAGAAGTGAAGGATATTACTCATTTTTAGGAGGGTAACCGGGACTCTTCCAGTGCCAGTTGTTTTCTTTAATTGAAATAAATAAAGGAAAGAAATGAAATAACAAATTTCCTGACAGGCCCATGAACCTTTCTCGTGCTATATATTTATTGTATTAATATGGTTCTTCACTTTTTGACAGGTATTTTATGCTGCCCTGAATGGTATTTGTTCTTCCAGTACCGTACTTGGCTGATGTGGATTTCTGTACCCCTACCTTCAGGCACACTTATGCATATTTCTTTCATTTTCAGTCTAAAGATTGGTAAGGTAATATTCCACCATCCATGGACGCATAGTAATAGATTGCCCATGTTTTTTCATGCTATCTTTTATTGATTTACATGCTAATTTGGGAAATAAGTTCCCTTTATATTTGTTTGAGTCAATCTGTCTTGCTATACACCCTGTGCAAAATAAACTACATGTACCTGATTGTATTATTTCATGCAATTGCAGTCTTGATATAGTTGGCTGCTATATTACCATTGATCTGCTCATGAAAATGTAAACATTTGTAGTCAAAGTCATTACTTCAGTTAGCGCTAGCCAGTTGCTGCCATTCTCAGGTTATCAAACCAACTATTAAGAGGCCAGTGATATCTACTCATCCTACTGTTTTGTGCTAAATACTGTAAGGGCTAGGTCAGAGACTTCGGTTGGGTGATAACAGTTCCATCTTTTACTCCACTGTTATCTGTGGCCCTTTATGCTCCCAACCTTTGCTGGTATAACAACATTTACATTATTTGCTAATTGGGGGCATGTTCTATCACTGCGTTTGGTAACACATAATTCACATAATTCATATGTGTTCTCCATGCCCCTGCTATTTTATCATTTGTCATTTGAATTAATGATTTGTCATTTGAATTAATGATTATAACCATTGTCATTTGAATAAATGACCTAACCAGATTTCTGGGTATTGTGTCTGTCTTTCCCAGCAAACTGAGCTCATTCTCTGACCTAGTCTATCTCGAGCATAAATGTATTTATTTTACATTGGGAATATGGAGGTACAGAGATAGAGTTTCAGTGTAGCAAAGCAAAGGAGAGAAACGAGACCTGAACAATGTGCTTGATGGTCAATAAGGTTGTGAAAAAAGCGTCCATCTTTTTTTTAATCGCAAGATGTAAATTAGTCCCTTCGTCAATTCAGATTTAAAAAATATATACACATAATGTGAACTGAGGCATTACAAGAGTTATACATGTATGCATGAATATAATTTGTGAACCGCAGTTTGTAGCATTATCCACAAGATAACTGGCTATCTTCTTACATAATATATTATTGTTTCTTTGGTAGATGGGAAGCATCTGCATTTGGTTACCGGGTTTCCAAAATATTTGCCTCATCGACAATTAACTGATCTAAAATGACAAAGCGTGTAGTTTCCCTCAACAATGAAAGCTCGTGTGAAACACGGGCGAAGAACATTTCCCCAGATAATTTTGTAACACATAATTTGGTACTTACAGGGCGTTAGATCTCCCCAATTTGGGCATACTCCCTATTAGGGCTGGCAATTGTGTTTAGGAAGAGACGGAGGGTGGGGCACATATCCCTGGAGGATGAGCAATCGGGAATCATCCCTGGTAGAAGTGCCTCTGAGAAGGGATTTCTTCACCAATGGTCGAAACCCAGTGTGAGGCAACACCATCTTTATTTTGCGTTTCATGGGCCCACCGACATTAAAAAATAAAATAAAAATAAAATTTCAAATTGCCACTTTTATATTTCCTACGAAAGTTTGAACATAAAGATTTTAACCCCCTTTTTATTCCTGGTTGTATGAATTGGGCTTTTGTATTCTATCTGAAACAATGACAGCAAATAAAAATGCCAAATAATAAATAACTTTCACTATAATTTTTCACTGTAAGTCAGCGATTTGTTGTTGTAAAATGCTGCTAATACTACTTAAGCAATAACGACATTCAATGTGAATCGGGAACCTTCACTGGCTGTGAGATCTATCACTCTGTCATGGAACCCATATTTCGACAGTGGTGCAGTATGTCAGAGCTAGAAAATGAAGGGTGTTTCAACAGCTCAGCCGATACAGCATGGTTTAAGTTACTGTTGAAGCATAAGGCTGTTGAAACACGTGCAAAATTCGCTAAATTTTCCTGGAAGAAAAACAACAGCCACAACAAAATGATGACAATGTTAGATTTGAAGTGTACGTTGGCAGTTAACATGGGACTTAACAGTTTTTGACCTTGAGAAAATAGGTCAACGTCAGTCCTATTCATAGACTTCAGGTCCATCATCAGTTGCATATGTGGTATCAATTTAGAATACATAGCTATGTTTAATGTTATATCATAATATACAGTATATAACCTTGAGAATATAGGTTCAGTCAACCGGGATAGGCTTCTAGTCCGTCACCAATTGCACAAGTATTATGAATTTGAAGAGCCTATCTTCACTCCTTTAACATGAGATTGATCTAATCAAAACCCCTCGGCTGTCCCCAAGTGATTGAGACTCGTGTGTACTGTGAATTGAGGAAGAGATTGTTCTATGTGGGATGATCAAGATTTACCAGTAGTTGGTTACATACGGGCATATAGGACAGAATAGAAAAAAATATTTATCTGTAAAGGGGCATAACTCTGTAAGATATGGGCCGAGGGGAGATTTGGTGGTTGTGTCTCCAGTGGTTTTGCCTAAAATGCGGTAACGGACGGACGGACGTACGGGCGTACATGGCGACAATACCCCGAGACCAAAATGACAGAGGGGTAAAATTATTGCTAATGCTACATTGGACCTCGATAAAACAGGTGAAGTTCAGTTAATTTTATTTGGCTTCTGATCCATCACCAGCTGCATATGTGGTATGACCAGAAAGATGGGCAGACAGAGAGACCGGCAGACAGATGACATGGAAAATTCAGTTCATTTTGGGGCATCATTACATATCTTCAAAGTCTAAATATTCTGTCAAAATGCATCAGAACACACCATTTTCCTTCAATTATAGAGAAGAAAGCAACTCCAAGTAGGGATAACAGTTTTATTCTGTATATTTCGCTATTAGTTATAGCATCTTCAGCAGTGAGCAAAGTTACAAACAACTCCATATGCACAATATATATATGTATACAAGGCATAATGTGATCTTATCCAATAGTATACGCATTTATGAATAGGTAAGCAAGTAAATTATGTCAGTCAGGTTGGACAGATATTAAAATGCCGTCATTTTCAGAAATTGTTAAATGTTAAGCGATAACCTGACAGTGATCTACAAATGCTGGGATTCAGGTGATACAATACGCTCTATAAATGTTGTAACCCCCGTGGGAATATACAATTATGAAACATGCGAGTTACAACAATTATGAAACATGCGAGTTACAACATTTGTAGGTTTTCATCAATTCTGATGTGGATTGTCAAGAAAATTATACCTATATTATCTTAAAATGCCAGTCCTTATCCAAACTTCATGATATGTAGAAATATTCAATGTAGGTACATACCCACTATACCACCATACTTTATTCATTTGTGTACATTTTACTTAGTTCTTGCCAAATAAGCAGATTATGTATTGTTTTCATCAATTAAGAGTGTGTATTGTATCGCCTGAATCACACCATTTGTAGATCGCTATCAGGTTATCGCTTAACATTTAACAATTTCTGAAAATGACAGCATTTTAATATCCGTCCAACCTGACTGACATAATTTACTGGCTTACCTATTCATAAATCTGTATTGGCTAAGATCACATTATGTCTTCTGTATATATACTGTGCGTAAGTTGTTTGTAACTTTGTTCACTGCTGTAGATGCTATAACTAATAGCGAAATATTCAGAATGAAATGGTCATTCCTACTCAGAGTTGCTTTTCCTCTCTATTATTGGAAAATCTTCAGTGGTTCCAATGGATTACTTCAATTAGATATACATGTAAAAAAATTCTAGGTGGGATGTACCATATTGCAGGTATGTAGAAGTTCCACATGAAAAATCTTTCTACTTTATCAGTTCAAAAAATAATTATCAACATTTGTAAACATGCTGTAAAAATGCAACGGTATGTGCAATTTCACACCTCGATTTTCAAATAAATTCTGGGACCTTCACATAAAAATTGAGCATTAGCGGAGTGCTAATTTGTGATTTAATTCATTGAAAATTGACCAGAATGAATCCCCAGACATCTGGAAGCCCAGGGCTTCACAGCCACTGGAGACTAAAGAAATGTAATTGGGAACAGGATCAAATTATTATATCAGTACGGTAATGGAGAGATAAGTAGCACTGATTCTGAAAAAAAAGTGTTCACTTGGTTGACACAAGCAGTCTACTAGTCCACTTGTGTAAAGTGCTTTATGCAATAAGTCAACCATTACAGGTTTTATTACCTGAATGGTCCACGTACAGGCTTACAATATGAGGCATGAAAGGTAAAGCAGAATATCCGCGTTACAGTATGTCTCTTTGACCAAAATGGCCTGACTTCGAGCTCAATTGAATCCTTGCAATTCTCCATACTGACCATATTGATGGCAGCATATCTTCTCTGACTGCATTTTAGTTATGTATGTAAGTAGGGGTTGATGTAGCCTATATTTAGGTATATTTAGCTGACTATGCCCTATGCCACATGTATGTGCCAGCGATAACATCACCAATGTCCTTTAAATCCATTTTAAACCATAATGTTAATAAAATTAGTAATTGTAAAAAAGAATGTATAATGAGATAAAAATCAAGCATTATGTTGATGGGCTGCAAAATCCGTACGAGAGATGGCCCTTCAATTTCAATCCAAAAAAACAACAAAGCTTAAGTCCTTTGAAATCCTTTGTCTGTCTGATAATAATAAACTTCACGAACAGATGAAATGCCAATAAATTGTGCTATATAAGTTTATTGTCTATAGTGCCACCCAATGATGAACAATATCACGAAACTACATGCTATAGCAAAATCCTCGGATGTGGCCTGGGGATTGTATATATTGGACTCAAGTCATGAGAATTTCATATATTTGAAAAAAATGACTATTTGGCTTACAAGGGATGTGAATTATAATACTGGGGATGTCACATTCAAGTTCAGCAAATTAGAATTACTTTTCCCTGATTAAGAAGCAAATTTCCATTTCTGTGAAAACAAAATCTTATTTTGAGATGCAAAAATGCGTCTCCATGATTCGCCAACACCACCAAAATCCTGTCAGTCCTTTGCCTATCTTGCAAGATCATTATACCCAAATTTCATGGAAATCAAACACGCCGTTCAGAAGATATGTTACACATGTTTACCTGCATTCATGTCTATAGCGCCACCTAGTGACGACCAAATGCCACGAAAAACAAGCGGGTGAAATCTAAAGCCCTAGGCAGATGGCACAAAAGAGTTCAATGGAAAAAACTTTAATCGTGATAATAGTTATGGAGGTTTTGCTGTTAAGTCAGATAAATGAAATTTTTCATTAAATTGGCAAATTGGTTCACACCGAAAGGGAATCGTCATGTCGGCAATCCTATATTTATGCTTGGCAACCTAGAATAGAACAGTTTTTAAATATTTCTCCAAGCGAACTGGTAAATGTGTTATTTGTAAAACTTCTTTTTTTGAAACGCAAAAAACGTGCCTTTGTATTTTCTCAGCTACACCAAAACCTTTTCATCACATTGCCTATCCTTCAATACCATTGTAATAAAATTTCATAGAAATCAAACAAGTCGTTTAGACGAAATCGTCACAGAAAGGTTTCCCTATGCTCCGACTACAACGCCACCTAGTGATAAGCAGCAGCTATCGAAACACAACCAGACAAATTCCCCAGGCCTAAGGACATGACAGAAGATCTGACCCGAAAATATTGAACGGTTTCAGAGATATTCAAGTTTAAAGTCGCGGCGGCGGATCCGTTTCTCATGAAAACATAAGAGCATCCACTTTGTGGAAATGCTCTAACAAGTAAAAGTGACAATACATTACTCCCTAGTGTCTTCTTGTCATGCTTTTTAAAAACTGTTTGTTCAAAACATGTAACTACATGTTGCTTTCCTTCAATCAGTCTCTGGTGTATTTAAATGTTTTGGGGTTTTGTGTGTGGTACCAATATTTATATTTCTGGGCTTTTTAATTTCATAGATCGAGCGCTAAATCAAAACAGAAAAAGAGTAACCGTTTGTTCAAAAACATGTGCAAGACCTACTTTATGCATTGCTAAATTTTGGCCCTGCGGTGCCGAGTAAAGGGGTCCATCTGCCCAGTAATCTTAACTGGCTCATAAACTGCTGGTCAAGAGCAACAGTTGACTGATATTTAACGGTTGTCCCTCCTAATCACACTTCAAGATATATCTTAATGTGCATTTCAAGTCACCCACATGTGTACAAGATGAGGGTGAAATTGACTAAGCCAGAACAGGAGACCTGGCGGTACCGGTATGACGGTTTTGGTCCTCCATGGTTTACATGGAAGGCAGCTGGTACGGTCGAAGGCCTAAGATTGGGTTACATATTGCTTTCAGATTTCGTACAAGCTGTCAGACCTTCTGGATTCAGGTGAATACTATCCGCTTTCAGGTGGGATCCGACTTTCATACTGGAACTGTCACTGAAGTTCACCTTCTTAGACTTGCATAGTATGATTGAAGTCTGCTACCCTTGATACAAAGTCTTATGGCTCATAATTTCACTTAATGGGCATTTTTCTTTAGTTACTAGAAACAAGGAGTTTCTCGTAGTGTTTGATCATATCAAATTTTGTACTCGTGGTGACCTCATTTGTTCCCACCAGGAAGTAAATGCATGCTAGTCGTTTAGAGCGGGTTTCATTCCTTGGATATATTTTGTGGCACTTTCGATCGTTCTGTTTTTAAGTGTAGTCAACTGAACCTTTCGATTACTATAGATTTTATTTCCTTAGAGTTCTCGGACATTGGTCGCCAAATATCAACAGATCGCTCGGAGGTATCGGCTGTTCTAGTATCGGGGGAAAAGGTTTGACATTTTTGAGAGTACATGTTGGTGCAGTCTTCGGCTCGATGGCTGGTTGTTTCCTAGCCTTGTGGGAACCCGTGACCACGACTCTGCGTTATTTCTATCGGGAGCTGAAGTGTGTTCATTATCTATAGCGGAAGAAATTCCAGGCACCGGTTTCTCTAGTTGGTAAGTTTACAGGGGCTGACACTTCTGACGTGGGGTAATCCGCTGAATTGACTGCTGAATTCAGTTGATTGGACAGCCTTAGTTTCGTTTGCTGTTGGGATTGGAGGCACTGTCGATCGACTTAAATGTGCAAGGTCAATAGTTTTTCCATCTAGTCTTGACGAGGTGTGTCAGTGTTCTTGACATCAGTCATGTGCTGTCGAGCAACATATTTACTCTCGAGCGGAGGTTATCGACTTTTTCCGCAATCCTGATAGCTTTTTTATCCCATCGGCATATATGCCGGATGGGATCATGTCGTCACTCTGTCCGGCTGGCTGGATGAACGACGTGACCGCTCTAAAAGGTGAACCGTTCCAGCTAGAGTCTTTGAGTGGTAAAGCACAAGCCTGTTGAAATTGGGCACATTTAGTTGATTTTTGTGGTTTCCATGGCAACATAATGAAAAATATCCACATGGTGACGTGACCGCTCTAAAAGCCGAACCGTTGCAGCTGGAGACTTCAAATTTGGTATACAGCATTGTTGGGTGTTGAAGTACAAGGCTATTGAAATTGGGTAAATTTGGGTATTTCCATGGCAACATAATGGAAAATTTCCACTTTAACAGAACCATTGCAGCTAGTCACTTCAAATTTGGTAGCATTATTGTGTGCTTGGTGTTTTTGCAGTTTCCATGGCAACAAATGGAAAATATCCACAGAATGATGTTAATGCTTTAGAAACCAAAGCATTGCAGCTACACACTTCAAATTTGGTAGCATATTGTGTAGTAGTTCCAACAATCCGGAGTACCTCTCTACCTCACTATCACATCCATGCACCCAATACCAAGGTTTGCACCAATTCCATCATCTCCCTAGTATAATCCGTGGCGTGTCCGACTCCTCCTCCGCTTTACTCACTGCACAGCGTGGCGCGGGATAGGGTGAGGCGAGTGATCTGGGGTTTTCACTACCTGAGATTCCATGGGCCAGGCTTGCACCCTACAGTAGAATGGGTCGACTGCGCATGCGCGATGAGTAGTATAGAAAGGGCACACGATCTCCCTATCCCTATAAGCTAACCCATGGGGGTGAATGAGCCATTGAGGTGAATGAGCACTCCTATGATATAACTGAACCTGTTAGTTTTGAATTTCGTGTCGCCTTAAATGAAGGACATTTTCTTCAATTTTGCTATGAAATCATTCTATTCCACATCATATGATTTACCCTAAAGCTTTTGCATGAACCATATTTTATTTCAGAAGTATAATATGAAATAACTGGCGGGAAAATCCCCGCAGTACCGAACCCCTGGGTTTTGAATTTCGTGTCGTCTTAAATGAAGGACATTTCCTTCAATTTTGCTATCGAATAATTGTATCTCACATCATATGATTTACCCTAAAGCTTCTGCAGGAACCATTTGTGTCCACACATGTAACTTAATATACATGTATTAATTACAACTGAGTTCCTAAAGTTTGGGTGCACACTGTGCATATGATCAATTTCCTGAATTGAATTGAATTCCACCTTGTGGTTTTTCAGGCCGACAGATGATGGCATGCAGTTGACAGTGTGGATTTTTCATGTACAGGGAGCTTTCTATTGCTTTCATGTCCGCACACCTACCACTACCCTCAAGGAGAGCATGTCCCCATCCCCAGGTCGCCGAGCCGCACCGTCTATCTGCCGAACTAGCCCTCGTCCGACCCTCATATATTGTCTTTGAGCATATATATCTCCACAATATCTTGGCAGAAGCTGAAATTTGTGTGTTGTCTGCAATATTGGGATAATTGCAACCCCGAAAGGTTTCAATTTATCAGGCACAGACCCATGTTTTTGTATTTGGTAAATATGTCCCTTGTCTGTATAATACACCTGTACCTGCCCATCCCTTCTATATCTAGTTGTCTCTAGACAACTTTCCATACAAATAAACATGACTGTTTTTCCCCCAACTACTTCTGTTTCCCCTTATTGAATGCCCTTCATCTGTCTATACCGGAGATTTATATTGCTCATTGAAAAGGGACGGCAAGTTCACACTAGGCCGATGGGATCAAGTGTGGCCGTGGCCTCTAGTTGACATTTGTGAAACCTGCTTTTTTCTTTCTCTCGGAGTAGATCCACGACACCCGACTCCAACTCGGCAAGCTAATGGAGAACAAAATGTTCCACAATAACTTAGTCTGAGCATGGGAAATATAGGCTCCATGGTCAGAGTCGGTGGGAGAGTTTTATTGACCACTCCCCAGAGTGGTATTCCAGCACTGCAGAGCTTCATTGTCCGGTCACTAGACCTGCCGTCAGCCATTGTGCTGACAAAGGCTTTTTCCCCAGAACAGGCTTTTCCTATGATTGGGTGCCAACACTAAGGGTACTGTTGTGTGTCTGACTGTCGCACTTGAGGTGTTGTTTATCCTCTGGCGTGCACGTGGCGGGTATAGGTCTACTTTTATTCAGTGTATTGTCTATACTGCTTTGTCTGATACATGTAGGAGTAGCTGGAAAGTTTCGGTCATCAACAGGTCCTATTGAGTCGGCAAGATCTGCAAGGGTTCCAGGCAAGTCTATAGGGGTACATGTAGGGTGTGAGGCAGTTGCTGTAGGCTCCATAGATGTTTCTGTAGGTTCTATAGTGGTTCCAGTTGAGTATGAAGAGAATGCTGCAGAATCTGCAATTTACTGTGGGTGGTATACTAGGCTTAGTGGTGACACGGGTTGAGTGTACAAGAAAGACTATACCTTCACCTCTGAAACAGACGCCTCTTCTTCGTCGATTATTATGGGTATCGGTATCATGTCCCTCGGGAGCAGTACTAGCTCGATCTCTTGGCTCGGTGTGGCCTCCTATATCTCGGTCTTACCCTCCTATATCTCGGTCTTACCCTCCTATATCTCGGTCTTACCCTCCTATATCTCGGTCTTACCCTCACCATCAGCCGTAGCTGGTATGATCATGTTATGAACTATGGTGACCTGGTCGTTTTGTTGGCCAACCCAATACTCTAGGAGCAGGATCGATTTTACCAGTGTATCGCAGTATTCAGGATCCCTTCGAGATGAAATCCAATATTTGTCATGATAGATTTCCTCTACAGCATTTTGCAAAATTATGTACAGTTGATTGAAATGCTTAACGCTAGGAAATAATTAACCATGGATTATACGTACCTATTGGGTCATAACAACAGAATGACGATCAAAAACCTGTTTTGTCGCCGCATTAAAAAACCTGGAAATATCTGAATATCCGCAAGGCAAACACTCCATGCTAGTCAACATCTTCCTATTTCTGGAAGTGAACGCGGACTGTCCATATATTCATCGCAGCGGTTGAAGGTGGATAGTCGATGTTACGATATTACCAACTACATATTAAAGGTGGCATTGCACTATTTCGTGTTTTCTAATGGTGTAGGGGTCACACAGTGGAATTCCTCCCCCCCCCCCAGAACAGACATAAAATGGAAAATGCCATTTTTTTGGGATTGTATTGCTATAAATTCAGCCTAAAGGTTGAGAGAAAATGAGAATTAATTTAGAAAAAAATTATGAAATTTAGTGCAGAATTGGTGGTGAGGTCATGCACATGGGAACGAGGTTATCATTCAGGCGCCAATTTTGTCCCACTGACAGATGACAGGAAATACAAAAATCGAGCTGGCGATGGTCATACCATTTCCACATTTTTGGGCTGGTGGAGTCGCTTGACAAAGTCAAAGTAAACAGCTCATTTGTGTAGTGGATACCTCAGCCGTGAGGTGTATTTTGTCGAAAATCAGATCACATTTCTATGTTGTGGAAACGACAGGTCAGTTACGCAATTTTTCCCCTGTTCTATGTTTTGGCATAAAATGTTTCTGAGATAGATTTATTTTGATATATGAATAGTATGTATGGCTGTATTACAGCAAGGCACCAAACGTAGGGATAAAACACAGCAAGCCTGCAAGACTTTATAGTATACATAGCTTGCCAATGTTTACAATCGGGCCCAACTTCCGGAGTTGCGCGCACAGAATATGTGGCAGAAAACTCTTCGAATGAAGGGAGACAACTCGATTAACCTGCAAATTAACAGGCAATGGCCTAAGACGGCTCACATTTATAGTCGTGATTTAGCGTCATCTATCGTAGGAAATTTATTTCCGCGATACATTGGTGAAAAAACGTATATCATGCATTGTTCATACAAAATATTTTTATGACAAATTCTCAGTAAATTGACATTATAGCAATCTTCAAACCTGGGCAAACAGGGCAGTGGGCACGGCCTACATTCCGCGAAAATATGACGGGGGATACGCCGGAGATGGTAACCAACACTTGATAACTCTGCCTGTATCTCTACGATATTTTATTCTGTTTAGTTATTTTTAAACCCGTTTCAAAAATATATCTTTTGCTACACATTTCTTTCACCTCACGACGAGAAGTTTGCCGTAAAAGATGCATGGTGTCGATTCGACGGGGATTTTTTTGCGATACACCGACACAAAACGTTTTAATAACTTTCGTTGCAAATGCATCCAAAAAATACAAATCTAAATAAATAGTTTTCATTTCGAGTATTATAGGATCATGAAAATATAAACGTTTATGTATATTCTTCGTTCTTCTTGTAATGTATGCAAGAAAAGTTAGCTTGTATTCGCCGCGAATTTTCCGCGATATACCGACACCAGGTTTCAATACCGTTAACTTACTATGAAAACGCATCCATGAAATAAAAATCTAACTGCCTATTTTTCATCTCGAGTATTATAGGATCATGAAAATATAAATATTTTTGTTGTATCTATAGCTGTTTTCTTGTAATAATTATCGAAAAGATGGTGTCAATTCGCCAAGAATTTTTCCGCGATACCGACACTTGGTATTGACAACTTTACTTGAAAAGGCTTCCGTAAAATAAAAATCTAAATGCATAAATTTCTTGTCTAGTATTATAGGATCATGAAATAAAATATCATTTCTGTTTCTTTAGCAGCTTCCTTGTAATATTAATGGGAAAAAATGGTGCCGATTTGACACGAATTTTTCGCGATATTCCCGACAGTATAGGTTTTGATAACTTTCCTTTGCAAACGCATCCATAGAAAGAAAACCTAAATACATATTTTCATCTCAGTATTATAGGATCATGAAAATATGAATGCCATGAATTATTTTCATAAATAATATCATTATTTTCAGCTATTTCTTGCGATGTTTACTTGTACACGCGTAACACGATTTGTCGAGATTTTTAACGAAATTCGCCAGGACAGGCTTCCATATAAAAAGTTTAGGTTGGGACCATATATATATCCGGAGGCTAAAATGACACCTAAGACCTTGATTCAAAACGATATTTGATGTATGTCACAGCTTATAAAAAGTGGCATTGCAACACTAGATTGCTTTTGATCCAAGTGGCAAATAAACAGAAAATGACAATTTGGTCAGAACGGATACGAAAGTATTGTTTTGTAAAAACAATGGTACCTTACCATTAGTACAAATTTTATTTCTAAATATATAGTCGCATTACCTTAGCCCCATAAAGAAGATAAGGTATCTTGTAATAATGAAGCTCAAATTCAAACTTAGTTCCGTAGGACATGAAACATGAACATTAAAATACCCGGTAGCTTAAAACGTATCGGTATATGCCGTAATGAAAGCCTCAGTTTATTCCCTGCTAAAATGTTCATTTGCTTATTATTTGTCATAAAAATATTATTATATACAAAAACGAATTTAAGCTTTGTGACAAATGAATCGTATCCATAAATTTCGTTTCAATATATGGCGCTAAACCACGACTATAAATGATAACGGTTTGGGACGACTGCCTATAAATCTGCATGTTAATCGAGTTGTCTCCCTTGAAACTTTCAATGTTTTGCCACACAGCTGATGCGCGCAGTCTGTTTACAATCAGCGATGACGTCACAGGATTTTCGTCTATATAGCACCCTATGAGTGTGTCAGCTATACATTGGGTCACGTGATCCACTAGCTTCACGTGTTTGGTCTTGATGAATTGACCTTTTCTTGCAGAGGTTTACTTCGACAAACGGACAAGAAGATGGTTTCATCGGAACATCACTATTTGAGTAAGATTTTTATTTTCATTTTGCCTCCGCGAAAGAGTTCTACAGGCGTAAATTTGGCAACTTTTCACCCTAAAATCTTCTCTGAAATGCGCCATCGTGAGAAAAATGAAGGATACATTTTCTAAATTTTCCAGGAGAGGAACCAAATGTAAAGAAAGGCCATCGTAACGTAATCCAACACTTGGTGATTCGCTGTAATACTCGATTTTCACGGAGCCAGATATGAAAACCTTCTATCTTTCGAAGTGAAGATGGAGTCTGAGAAGTTGGCAAGCGCATGCGCGAGATTAAGGAGTATTAAAAATTCTTCACTAGGTATTCGGTGTGAACCCGGATGCAATAAGTTTTCAGGACCAATAACTAACAAGTAGCTGGCTATAAGCCTGTGTGTTATAATGCAGTACGCAGGCAACTGCAGATTCAAGTATTGTAGTAACCGGGTATCCTGGAGTCCATAACATAAGGAGGCAGTCATTTACTATGTACATTTGACGAGGTGGGAGGTGCAATTTTGCTCCATGTACTCGTGGGTTGAATGCTAAGTTCGAGGCATAGATACTATATGGATGCGACCGTACATGTAAATTTCCCAGTAGCTATATCAACCTTGATTAATAGAACAAAACAGAGCTATAGAGCACACGGTTGTGGTGTTGTCAGCTGTCGAGAAACTGATGTATACATTTATTTTATAATGATTAGAAAAATGCTGGATACATGATATGCACATGGTAATTTCATGACCTTACTAAATTGTGCAAAATTATGAAGCTTTCACAAAAAAAATAATCCCCAAACACATGCTGTACACTGTAAAGTTTGGTTCAATCAGGAGTGAAATTGTGGAATGCCACTACATACCATCTAATTCATGCAGCAGATATATGTACATGCTATAATATTTCATTTTCTCTCCACTCCATATTTACATGGACATTGTTTGCTTAAAGCTAATGATGTACAAGTCCAGCGCCTAAAAGTTATTGAATCTAATTCATTTTTCAAGAGTACTTCTGGCAAACAAAACACTTGAAATTATTTGTTCCATTACAGTTTGTATGATGCCTCAATGAACTGGGATCTGAACTTCTGTACTTAAACACCGAACATTTGAAGGGGGTTTCTTTCCAGTGTGAGTTCTTATGTGTCTAGTTAGCAGAAATTGTCATGTACATCTGAACTCGCACACTGAACATTTGAAGAGTTTCTTTCCAGTGTGAGTTCTCAATTGTTTATTCCCCTAGTTCGTACAGAGGATATGTACATGTTCTCTCCAGCCCATATTTACAACGGAAATGTTTGATCAGAGCTATAGCAGTGTATGTTATTCTTTCTACATGTAAGTCATTCTTCAGGCATAGAGAACACTCAAAATTATTTATTCCATGATATTTTGCATTCCTCCTCAATGAACTGTGAACACTTGAAGGGTATTTCTCAAGTTATCATGTCTATTAAAATGTGACTTTACACTGAACACTTGAGTTTCTCTCCAGTGTGAGTTCGCATATGTCTATCCAGAGTCGACTTACGTGCACACCTGTACTCACACACTGGACACTTGAAGGGTTTCTCTCCAGTGTGAGTTCTCATGTGGTTATCCAGAGTCGACTTAAGTGCACACCTGTACTCACACAATGAACACTTGAAGGGTTTCTCTCCAGTGTGAGTTCTCATGTGGTTATCCAGAGTCAACTTAAGTGCACACCTGTACTCACACACTGAACACTTGAAGGGTTTCTCTCCAGTGTGAGTTCTCATGTGGTTATCCAGAGTAGACTTACGTGCACACCTGTACTCACACACTGGACACTTGAAGGGTTTCTCTCCAGTGTGAGTTCTCATGTGTGTATTCAGATGTGACTTTTGTGTACACCTATACTCACACACTGAACACTTGAAGGGTTTCTCTCCAGTGTGAATTCTCATATGTTTATCCAGATTTGACTTGGTTGTACACCTATACTCACACACTGAACACTTGAAGGGTTGTTTCTTATTTGATGAATTATGTTTTTTCGAAAGCTGTCTCATCTCATTCAAGACATCGGCAGGGATAATAGAACCGTGTTTTTTTCTCGTGTGACGATAATACTTTATCCTTGTTGAAAACTCAATGTGAGGACAGTGTCTGCAGCAGTAAATCTCTTCACCTGAAATTAAACAAAATAGTTGATATAAATTTATATCATGCTAGCAGTTCCGGTGTGCACAAATTGATCTGATCTTCACATGTGTTGAACTACGTGAAACAGTCATATTTATACAAAGCTTTATGGGGCTGAAGAATTCCTATTGCTCATATATGTATTTGTTGGCTATTAACGGCGCTGATTTTCTCAACCAACAGGGCCGATTTCAATTGAACTGCATTATAGTAGGCCCCACGAAAAGCACTCCTGGGGCTGGGCTGATCAGTCCCATCAATATGAGAGGCCTGGTCTTGAGCAAGCACACTTAAGTGTCCCCCCCCCCCCCAAACAATATCAAATGACTCGTACGGTACTACAATGATATTGGAGAGTCTAAATCGTATATTCAGCGAACTAATGCAAAAGAATGAGCATAAATATATGACGGAATATTCTCAGGCCTATAACAGAATATTGATTATTCATTACATCATGCAAATGATGGATTTATTATCCGTCGATCCCAGTCAGGGGATATAGAGTTGATGTCCGTGTTCATGTGTGTGTGTTAATGCGATGATTTTGAGGACACTGTTGCTTCAATGAATTTTGCTGAGAAGCAACAGGAATTTGATAATGTGATGTCTAGTACTGTAATATCACTTGTCTTTATTGCGCCATGTAGCATCCTGTCTGTGTCTTGTGTGCTGTCCTCCATGTTTTGTAGGGTGGGTGGAGGGTTCCATGCTGCTTCAAGCTTCAAAGATTTGTTCTTTGAAGTAGCAGGAACGCAACTTGGCTGGGTGATGCTTGGTTCGTCGCTACGTTAAATCCTATTTACTTACAAGCATCTGGTCCGTCATTCATAGTTCATCTCCCTCACTATTTTTTGATAGACCAGATCCTCATATACCTGGGTGTATAATGTTATGAGTAAGTTCAGTTCTGTGAATGAATTTATCATGGCCTTATTATACATTGTTTGACAAGAGGCGTGATTGGTATCCATGGGTTCAACTGCCCTTCAAACCATTGATGATTGAAGTAGATCATTAAGAGACGAAGCTGCAGTCGACCTCGTGGTGTTATGTCCTGTACTGACGTGCGAAGTGTAGAACCCTGGCATGAGAAACTGTGGTATCTGTTTTCTTATCTTTTGCCAATGATGTTTTGGGGCTTTGATGAGCTAGTAGCATATCATAGCCCACCCTCAGAAATTTGCGACAGTCAGTTCTGATTACTCTTCATGTGGGAGGTAACATTCCTCCCCAGTAAGAATACTGATCAGCGATACGGATTTGATATTTTTGGAACATCATTGTCTTGCCGGCATCATTGAAAACAAGCCTATGTTTATGTATACTATGATTGTCTTTTTGAATTTGGTGCTAATACTGTTATATGGAATAGGTCTTTGGATTATGGACGCGGATATTCTCTAATGGACGACGGCTGAATTATGAATGACAGACCAGGCGATTGTAATTGTAACACAGAGATATCGGTATCCTTATTAAAGACAAACTGCATGTCCCGGATTAACTGCTCTTTGCAGTGAGTCATCGATATCTTCTCGACCTTCATGAGAAGAGGTTTTTACCGAGTTTTAAATAATGAATATCTATCTATGATATGAAACCGGTACTTTATACCTAGACTGTGCAAGAATAGTGCCACTGGTGTGAGCACCCAGAGAAAAGTTGAAAGACCAAACTGAATCACCCGAATTTCGAAACATCATTTGCCGACCATGAATCTTAAATACTTACTGTCCGCTGGATGTATCGGGATATGCAGGTATGTATCCCTTAAATCCAGGGAGGTCAGCCATTCCCCCTGCGTGAGTACCGAACAGATGGAGTAAGGAAATCCTTGTTGAAGCGTTTGAGGTCGATAACCATATGCATCTCGAACGTGTCTTTCTTGATGACCGGCAAATAGAAACCGGTAGTCGCAAAACGGACAGCCGTTTTCTCTATTAGCTTGTCCACAGACGATTGTATCGCTGATGGATGACCACCTCCCAAAGAAATGCGAGACGAGAGGGGAGTCGACAGCAGAATAGTGTCGATTGATAGCTGGGGCAGCCATATCTCATTGTTCGGATGACCCACGATTCTGCCCCAATTATTGTCCAGTTCCGCCAAAACAATTGAAGTCTTCCCCCTATCTTGTTGTGGCGGGACCGGAAACGTGATACCTCTGTGTTCCCGCCATACCGGAAGCCAGCTGGTATGACCAGAAACATCGATCACTTATTCTGCTTTGACTGCTTGCCTTTTCCCTTGCCTCCCTTTTTCCTACACCAGTCCGATAACTTGGGGTCGTCCAAAAGAGGTGTTGGCCTTGCCACTGTCCCTGTTCACCCTTACTAGCTTTGGAACTGGAAGTCGAAGCTGCTGGTCTCTTAGACAAACCACCGTTAGTCACTAATCTGTCCTGCTATGTACGAGACATTTCAGGTCCGACTTCCTCCACTGCAGAACCAAACAGTAAAGGAGCTGTTGAAGTCTCTAACAGTCTCATCTATACTGCTTCCGATGACTGTGTACTCGTGTACTAATGGGATGAAGTCCTTTCTTTTTAAGTACACAAGCATAGGAGACAAATGTATGTACCAGTAAATCTTCAGCACCGGAAGCTATCTTCCGATAGTCCAGAACCAGGTGAATGGTTAATTCCCTCCTGTAGTTCTTGACATTGTGCCCCCGCCAACGAAAACATTCCATCCTTAGTGGCTTTAAGAAACCAGTTCAGATGGTTCGTAATCACTACTCCTTGGCGGGCAGTTTCCTCAAGTTTCTCCGTGAAAGAAACAGTGACATTAGTAGTGCCCGTACCAAACAGTCTCATAAAATCTGACGTGATTCTAGTAGGATTCTTATGAGATTCTGGTGAGAAACTCTCCTCAACTAGTAAGACACATATGAGACGAGGCAAGGTTTTACTTTTCTCACGTAAATCTCTTGTGAGGAAATAAAATCATAAGAGGACCTATGTGAGAAAATATATCTTGTGAGGTTTTCTATTCTGACCAGAAGAAATATATGGGAAAACAACTGAGTCCCTTTTTCTCCCGAGAGATCTGGACTTTGACAAAATCTGAAGAGAATATCTCCAAATACTCACAAGAGATCTCTTATGAGATTAAAGTCTTGGTATCGCTTTTACTGACTAGAATCCTTTGTGTAAGTTTTGGAGGGAAAAATGAACCTTTGAAGGGAAATTCTGTCACACACTAATATGGTTGGTGTGTCCTCTTACAAGGAACTTACAAGTTTTAGATGATTTACTGGTGAAATACATATGCTATGTTATTGAGGTAGGTTTATTGGGATCATAGGGATATTTCAGAAAATATGTTTACTGGCTATTATCCTGCAAGTTTGAAAAGATCACACTGGACAACAAGAACATGTTCTGCAAAATTTTGTTTAGAATGAATCCTCTTGTAAACAGGTTTTACTCTTTGTTCCTGTATGCATTTAAAGATTTTAAACTTATAACAAATTTGGGCTCATGTGTCCCAAGCTTACATGCACTGTACCATGCTTCACTAATTGTAGACAAAATTGATGGTCCAGTGGTTTAGCCATCTTTTGTTGAAATAAGTGCTTGGGTCCTGAAATCTCACAAGAGATCTCGGATGACGTTTTGACAAGAATTTCCGGGCTCTATGTAGGAATCTCATAAGAGGTCTCACAAGGTTTAGGCAAGATTTCACAAATCTCACCTCATTTGCATGTTAAATTTCACGTAAGTTTTGGATTAGTTCTCACCTCAGAACTTACGTGAAACACAAGATTTATGTGAGACAGTTTCGTACGGGTGGGCTTTGTATCTGGAGGGCACAGATACCAAAAGTCCTCATTAACATCTGCAGACCGGAAGCTGAATGGAGAATCCTGTATATTGTATGATCTACAAGTTAAGCTTCGGGCTGAGAAGGGCGCAAAAGATGCTGCAGGGTGGAAGCGAGCTCTAGGACGTTCCTCCTGCGAAGTGGGTTGAGTTAACGTTCTGTGGAACAAGTCTTATACAGAATGGATAGTAGTAGACCGGAACTGTCTGTACCGACCTCGTAACCCGTGTTGACTCTCCCAATTCCCTCTCGAAACCCCCCGCATGTGGGAACGGAAGCGGAACATTCAGGATTAAGTCAGATGCCAGCAATATACTGACAGTATTTGTATGCATCCGGATCAGGTAGGTTCGTTATATTCGGAATCTCCGTATTGATCCCTATGACGAGCCTATCCACCTCCAACTCCTCCAGGGTTTCCTGCCAGTAGGGAATCTAGGAGAGGATAGCCCCATCAAATTAGCTTCCGGTTGGTCAGGCTGATCAGCTGATACCCGAAGTGGTGTAATATCGACCGAAAATCGACTGGTCATAGCCTCTCTCAGTTTCTTCATTTCCTGTTTCTGCTGTTCCATCCCCTGGAGGATAGCAGCCAGAATAGAATCAGAAACTTAAGAGTGAACCGGAAGCAAGGCCTGACGGGTGTGTTCAATGACCTTACGCACAGCCTTTGTAAAGTTTGGCGAACTGACGTACGTGGTCTGGAACCGGAAGCACGGACAGGAGGGAGTGTCTCTCGTAGCAAAACCATATACACCAGCGAAAGTCGCTGGTACGTTTTCGCAACCGGATGCCGATAGACTTGACCTGGTTGTTAAGAGTCATGATACTGCATTACATGGATAGGCGTAGGTCTTGGGCATATTTACGGTACTAGCATACATACCCGCCTGGTGGTGTTGCGGGAACCTCAATCTCTGGTGACTCAGAAGGCTCGTAGTCACATCAAGGGAACGAGCTCGGAAAATGGCAGACTGACCATTGGTCCATATATTAGTATGTGATAGCAAGTATCACCCGGACAATCCAGGCCTCGACCAGGTTGAGGAGGGCATTCTCACAAGCCCAGGACCAAATGAAAACTGTTAACACTTCCGTAAATTTGTCTAGGGTTTCATAATCATAAGCTAACCCTGATCGAGCGATCACGGTCAACTGGCTCGACGGCACCGAGTCTGGTCCAGTCTTTGATTTCCCGTCGTCCTCGATAGGAGTCTTTGGGAGGGGACGTTTCGATGTCCACCTTCATCGTGTTGCCAGAGCCCACGTCTAAAAGAATTCCTTCCACCAGTACCACCTTTCGTGGATTCTGAAAAGGAAGAACCTGGATCGGGGTGAGGCGACGGTTTGTCTTTATTTACGTCAATAAATCCTAACATATCCCCCCAACTACCAGATAAGCATGCCTCGTAGCTTCCTCGGTAGGTCTGTTATGTATGATACCATCAATCGGGTACAGTATGCGTGCAATATACTTGCTCCTTTTCAATACTTGGTTCCCCGTATGTACTCCCCATGTTGTAAGGGATTGCCGAATCATACACGACGGATTGACCGCTTCCTCAATTTCTACATGAGGAGACATAGCTACACACATCTCCTGGTCAGCGAAGGTTTGAAACACCCGAGGGCTTTCTACGCCTGCCAGTGTCCTGTTTAGATAGGTTTGGAATAAACCCGGGGCCCATTTTATGCATCCCTCACACGCACTATCCCAAGTGCACAAGACCCCATGTTGGCAGCTTGAACAAGTAGAATGGAAGTCAAACAGTGGCTTCACTTGACCACATGAGATGCATGACATTTGAGACATGTGAGAGGTCATAACGCTTAATTATCGTAAAGAATACTTCCCAAAGGACTTCTTGTAGAAGACTGGGCGCTGTAAGTTAATCCAACAGTAGTGATTTTGACGTAGTGACTTCGATTTTCACGGAGCTTAACAGTAATGGCGACTTGGACTTTCAGATGAGATAACAAGAAGTATGGGTGTGAGCATGTGTTTGACCTGCAGGTTGGGATCGGTGTTATTTTTAGATTCTTTCGCTTTCAGTGAGGACACAGCTAGAGTACAGTATTAGTGAAGGTGAGGCAAGTTTTACTGTGCAAAGAACTTGGTCACTAAGATTCCCTTTGGACTAAGACACTGGCTTGAGTTGAGACTACAAGCCAGAACATTACTGTTGCTGTTTGCTTGTATCCAGGTATCCTTCACACTAACACATTATCCATCATACAATGGACCCCTGGTTAATGCAAGTATGCAGCCAGTCTAAACGTTAAACTGCTGCAAATCATGGGCTTCAAAGATTTTGGGAACCAAGGGCATACAATGTATATGGACGGTCTAACTGAGTGTATTGATAATTATTTGGCCAGGATCCGGTTACACAGCTGAGCAGATCTACAATCTAGCATTACATAAACATGTACAGGCGAGCTGGGGAATTGGAACAGAGTTGTGTTGGTACAACCGTCTGGCCTGTTTTACATTGTTTTATAAGGAGAGGATCTCAAGGAGTAGTAACCTAGAATGACAAAAATTCGCAACTATTTCTTAAGGCCAAAATTAAAAAGTTGCTTGTTTGGGGTAACATAACTTTGCAACAAAACGTGGGTCGGTAGGTAGATTTTTAGCCCACCATCACCAGATGGTGGGCTGTTCAAATCGCTTTTTGTCCGTGGTCCGTCGTCAGTCCGTCGGTAAACAATTTCTTGAATTTCCCCTTGAAACAATCATTGTTACCGTGAATTCTCAGGAAATATTTGGTGGATCTTTCTGAAATTTGATACACAGGTCCCACATCGGGCCTAGTAGTGCAAGATACCTTTTTTGGTCCGATTCGAAAATCCAAGTTACGCTTCAAATTAATTTGGTATTCTCGAGTTGTCACGTTGCATCACAAGAGTCGGCGGATCAAACCGTGGGGCATATTCTATATATTGATTATAGAGAATATCCATACCTTCACCTTCCATATCAAGGAGTTCAAATAAATTGGGAATTAAAATGTATTTCTTCAAATTTTAAATCAGCTTTCTTTAGTCCATGCAGTAGCAAGTGAACTGCTCCACCCTTTCGTCTGCCGGCGGGTCGGCTACATGAAGGGACGTCACTCTTGTGACTCGACGTCACAACTCGACAACTGTAGACTACTGCATGTTTCGATCCAAGGGAGATAATCAGGATTCAGGCACTTTCGAAGTTTCAACATTACTGCGCAGACCGGATCCCTTCAGTATTAAGTAGTGTACCATCTTACTATTTTCAGGCATGGTATCTTAAAAGAGATATCTCAAAATAGCTCGTTCTTAATTATAAAATCTTAAGTATGTTTCATAGCTCATGCCAAAGTGTCAAAGAGATTGGTCTTCGCTTCCAGTACCCAATGATGACACGTGCAAAAAAATAAATAAAAAAAATACTACGAAACAAAGGCGAAGAATCCTCTGTACATGTACATTCACTTTCAGACTAACTTTGCTCATTTCTCTTGTATTATAACAACCGACATAAGTACAGTTTCTAGAAATCTTGAAACTCCTGAAACTTATAAAGATTATATCTTGGTGTTTTTCAGTGACCTTTTCCGATCCTTTTCGCTCAGATTCGAAATTCTGTAAACAAAATTACAAATCAATCGTTTGTGCTTAGTAACAATGGACAAAAAGATCCTCTAGTCATTAGCTTACAATTATCGGACAATGGTGGGCGCCAAGATCCTTCAGGATCTCTCGTTATTTTTGTTTTTGCATTTGAACTTTTTCATGATTACATACATTGTGACAATGTTCTTTGTTCTTTTTCTTTTCTTCATAACTTAATAAGCAAAGAACTGAGCTGAAATGTACTTCACCTTATAATTGCAGTCAAATTTAATGGGTCATATAGCATGGCTTTCACAAAGATATATCCATATCTCTGTCTCAATATCACTTTCAGATCTACCCAGGTTCATCAAGGCAGTGTATTGTTATGAGTGTGAATTGTCAGCTTGGAAACCCCAGGCTCATATGAAGATTGGCATGCACCCTGGAGGAAATCGCTAAATAGGTTTTTAACTCAACCAGGCAGCGCTTTTGATATCGGGACTTTTCAAAGTGCACACGCCAACAGTTAAACCGGCAAATATATATATATTATAATTAGACACCCGTCAAACTAATGGCAGAAATTTCACTATCCTGTCCAGCTACCTCGGCGTCATCGGTATGGCAATGATAAGACGAGACACCGAGTCACAGAGATGGAAACGTATCCGCTATCCACGTGCTTCATATTTTCGGACACGATTTATCCAAAGTCAAAGAATTAAAGATGTTATTTTATACTATTATAAACATGTAACATATTTAAATGTTATCCTAAGGGATAACTGAGATACCCCCCGCCCTGCAAGACAAAAGTCTGCCGTTCTGAGTAATATGTCAATACAGTATAAAAACAATAACATACTGGTCATTCCAAGTCTGGGTAATTTGGACAAAAATTAATATTTCATGTCACAAATAGGAGATGCAAATCTTCAAACATATCTACAAAGTTTCAGAACCTTCTGATAAAAATAGTAGGAGTAGTTGATTACACTAGAAACTTATCTGTACATGGGAATAGATCCTGAAAATGGCAAAGTCCTATAAAGTTCAAAACGTCATAAATATGTCAAAAATTAAAATTTCGCCTTGAAAATAGGGCATGCACATCTTCAAACCATAGGTAACACATATTTTAAGTTTCATTAAAATAGAAGCAAAATCCTAGGAGGAGTAGTCTGGACAAAGTAGTCTCTACATGGAAGTAGATCCTGAAAATGGCAAAGTCCTATAAAGTTCAAAACGTCATAAATATGTCAAAAATTAAAATTTCACCTTGAAAATAGGGCATACAGATCTTCAAACCATAGGTAACACATATGTAAAGTTTCATTAAAATAGAAGCAAAATCCTAGGAGTAGTTTGGATAAAATTGTTTCTACAGACAGACGGACAGACGGACAAGCAGATTCCAGCAAAACATGTTCAGCTTAGCTAAATAAAAAAAACTGTTGGCGTGCCGAGTGTCTCGCAAATAATGGATATCGGTCACATGCTCTCAGTGTGTGAATGTAATCTTCATGGAGAATCTGGCCTAAAAATAGAACGGTGATGACGGTCGACCTAGTTGGCGTTTGAAGGTGCCGCTCTCTGTCGGGGCTCGACTGGAGAAACTATGTGCACAAAAAGAGGCTTATGGATTGGGGGGTATTCATTAAGGCGGACCAGATGTGTTCAAATATATTCATCGGTATTAAAAAGCATATATCATGTAGGCTAAACAATACACTAAGTTATAATTGTCAATAAAAATTATACAAGCCATGCAATTTGTTTCAATTTCACATAGCTTCAGCGGACGGTGTATATATTTACTATACGGTATTCGAAGTTTTTCTGACAGTCCATTTAAACATGCATGCTAAACTGAATACTTGACCATTTTCGCTCATGATTGAAAAATTATTTGAAGGAATTAGTAGCATATTCTTTTATATTTATCCCCGGCTAATAATCTTGTTAAACTAGACATGCTAGACAGTCGCAGTATTCATTGGTCGAAAATGAGCAATCACGGGTGTACGATACCTGAATCAGTACAATAACAAAATTCTTAAACCAACAAGGATAATTTATTTAAACTATTGACTGGCATTCTAACGTAACATTTTCTTGTTTTCCATTTATTACAAAATACACAATTAGGACATCTGCAGTATAACTTGCGGACTTCAGTTGTGTGAATGATAGCTTTAAGTTTTTTTGTATTACAGGCTACTGAAAGTTGTCCAAAATACGCTGATATTACGAAATGCTGATGGAACGGGTAGGACTTTTGTAAATCCAAGAATACAGCGTTCTGCAGAATGTTTTACGAATGGTGTTGAACTCAGACGAACGACCATAGGAACTCTAATCCGTTCGCAGCAGGGAATACTGCGTTAATACGCGTTCAAAAAGAGAATGCATCGTAGTTCATAAAAGGATGCCGTATGCCCGATCCGGGTGTTCCTAATTTAGTTCTGTTTACTGGGCTAGTTTGAGATATCTCGTTTAAGATACCATGCTCGAAAATAGTAAGATGGTACAATACTTAATACTGAAGGGATCCAGTCTGCGCAGTAATGTTGAAACTTTGAAAGTGTCTGAATCCTGATTATCTCCCTTGGACCAAAATATGCAGTAGTCTACAATTGTGACGTGTCACAAGAGTGACGTCCCTTCATGTAGCCGACCCGCCGGCAGACGAAAGGGTGGGGCAGTTCACTTGCAACTGCATGGACTAAAGAAAACTGAATTAAAATTTGAAGAAATACATTTTAATTCCGAATTATTTGAACTCCTTGATATGGAAGGTGAAGGTATGGATACTCTCTATAGTCAATATATAGAATATGCCCCACCGTTTGATCTGCTGACTCTTGTGATGCAACGTCACAACTCAGGAATACCGTATTAATTTGAAGCGTAACTTGGATTTTCGAATCGGATCAAAAACGTATCTTGCACAACTAGGCCCCATGTGGGATCTGTGTACCAAATTTCAGAAAGATCCATGATATATTTCCTGAGAACTCACGATAACTACGTTTCAAGGGGAAATTCAAGATGGTCACTCACCTGATGGCCATATTGGATTTTCGAATCGGATTGAAAAAGATATCTTGCACAACTGGGCAACAAGGGGAATCTGTGTACCAAATTTGAGAAAGATCCCTGCAGTACTTCCGGAGAAATCACGATAACAAAGTTGCATGGAAAAATCCAATATGGCCGCGTGTTGCCATATTGGATTTTAGAATCGGAACAGAAAAGATATATTGCACAACTAGACAACAAGGGGAACCTGTGCACCAAATTTGACAAAGAACCATGCAGTAGTTTCTGAGAAATCGCAATAACAACGTTTCATGGGGAAATCCAAGATGGCCATCTGATGGCCATATTGGATTTTCGATTCGGACCGAAAAAGGTAGCTTGCACAATCAGACCCTAAGGGGAACCTGTGTACCAAGTTTGAGAAAGATCCATGCAGTACTTCCTGAGAAATGACGATAAAGTTTCATGGAGAAATCCAAGATGGCTGCCTGGTGGCCATATTGGATTTTCGAATCAGACCGGAAAAGTTATCTTGCACAACTAGACCCCAAGGGGAACCTGTGTACCAAATTTGAGAAAGATCCATGAAGTAGCTCCGGAGACATCACGATAAGGTTTCATGGGGAAATCCAAGATGGCTGCCTTGTGGCCATATTGGATTTTCGAATCGAACCAGGAAAGGTATCTTGCACAACTAGACCCCATGGGGAACCTGTGTACCAAATTTGAGAAAGATCCATGCAGTAGTTCCTGAAAAATCATAAAGTTCCATGGGGAAATCCAAGATGGCTGCCTGGTGGCCATAATGGATTTTCGAATCGGACCAGAAAAGGTATCTTGCACAACTAGACCCCAAGGGGAACCTGTGTACTAAATTTCAGAAAGATCCATGTAGTAGTTCCTGAGAAATCGCGATAACAAGAATTGTTTGCCGACGGACGACTGACTGACTGACTGACGATGGACGACGGACCATGGACGAAAAGCGATTTGAACAGCCCACCATATGGTGATGGTGGGCTAAAAAAACACGAGGGTGAGACTCACAAAACCCCTCAGCTTCTCCAAGCAATTGAGAAATATGCAGAGAATGTGCAACATATTATGGCTAGTACTAATCATTCAGAATTGTCCTTTTTAGAGCATATCGTTAATTCAATCTAAGTAAACCAAGACGGTAAATCTGGGGAATACCATCTAGACGTAACGCTATGAAGACTTCGTGTAAAATGTTCGCCGATATTCTACGAGATCCCATAATCAGCCAATCACGACCATTTCAACCTTTTCGCTCTGACAATGATTGACGTTTACTTCAAGGAGATTAACATCTTCGCACGGCACAATCTTTTGATATTTTCTACCCCTAACAAAGCCAGACTTTTCGGCGGGAGTAAACTCTTTGATGTTTACAGACCCTTCCGGGAAATGATGCCTTATTTGGAAACTGTTTCGGGATAATGTTTATATATTAGACCACGAGCTACCGTGTGTAATTACTGTGGGCATGATTTTGAAATAGTTACAACCAGCTATCCATCTGATTGGCTAATAATAGTTTCAACTCGCACAAGATTTATATAGGGCTGAATTCAGATATAATATTCCGTGATATTATATCTGAGTTTACTGAGATTGATCGTTAATTCTACAGATATAACAGCTGCATTCAAGCAGATATCATAAAAGGGGCATAACTCTGTAAAATGAGGGCTGAGGCAAAATAATTATTTGTAGGCTTCTACAATACAAGTATATTAATAATTTGGTAGCTGTACCGAACACAGATCTTCAGATATAACTGGTGAATACATTCAGGCATATCCAGGATTATTACACCCGGAAAGAGTGAGTGAGTAGGATTTAACATTGTTTTCAATACTTTTTCAGTCCTATCACGACGGTACCTACATGTGCCAGAACACAAGAGTGCCCACAGTTCCTATTACCCTGGACACTGATCAGTCCAGCTGGTATAGCACTCGGCCACCCATTCAAGTATTGACTTGATGGATTTTTTTGTTCGCATCTGCAATACAACTAGATAAATAAGTTTCCAAAATTTAGTAGATATACCGAACACGGATCTGCAGATATACATGCATACTCTATTATATATCACAAAATAATCAGAGATAATTAGATCCCAAAAAGGGGCAAAACTCCATAAAATATGGGCAGATATGGCTAATTTTTTTGTAGGCACTTAGAATGCAACTAGATAACAAAATTTCATCATAATTTGCAAGATGTACCAAACACAATTAAATTTAACAACTTACAGTAAGGCAGGTAGAACAAAATCAGATATTATTGCACCTGAAAGGGCTGAGGTGACTAATTTTCTGTTGGCCTCTGAAATACAACTGCATGTATATGAATAATTTTCCAAAATGTATTAGCTGTATCACACACAGTTTTGCAGATATAGTTGATTACAATCAAGCATATATAACAAAAGAAGAAATTAATACGTCTGTGAAGGGGCATAACTCTGTAAAATAGGGGCCGAGCAGAGCCCTTTTTGATGGGCATCTGACTTATAAAGAGATAAATAAGTTCCCAAAATTTGGTCACTGTATCTCGAGCAGTTTTGCCTAAAATGCGGTAATGGATGGATGTTCGTACGTAGGCCTACATGACAAAACCCCAATGCCAAGTGGCCGAGGGGTAAAAAACACAGAAACATGGACATTACAAAGAAAAAAGCTTCAGAACTGATCTTGTAGTGAAATAACCTCTATCTTGTACTGTTTGAGCAAAATGCAGAGCCAGTTAACCTCTTCAGCTCTTGATCATATATCTCATTGACCCTTCAGGTCAAATATATGACCCCCATGGTCAAACATAGATGAATAAAAATTGAACAGCTTTGACAAACATGATATACCAGTGAAGACCTTGTATGAATCAGAATGCACCACTCAGCACATCAGCTAATCAGAAGTAAGTGTACCACAAGGCCATATCATATGTGATGGTTCAAATCTTGGATCAGTTCGTCTCTGTAATGCTTTTCAGTACAGGCTGGTTATCCACCACGTATACATGTAGTAAGTGAGCCTGACTGGCTGACCATGGTTGGTTCAAGTTAGACAATGGTGTTGTGAAGAGATTATAAAGTGTAGTCCAGTTACAATCTTTGAAAGACATGAAAGCCTGCCATACTCACCAGATACTGCAGATTTGGCTATTATAGGCTCATCCGAACTGCCTCGTCCTGCATGTATCCCCCGTTTCTTTTCATATTCCTGTCCATACTGCATCAATAATTCTTGTCTTGCTTCTTTGTGTTTATGTGACCTGTAATGGACTTGACCTCTGTTGGATTGCTGTGGGTTGGTGACATTCACAAAATAGCTGGCTTTACCATCTTTGTAAATCTGGGAATAAATTTGACATGGGAATTTTTCATTAAAATCACTCCAGCGAAATAAATACTATTCACACTTAGCATTCTTTACTTCACAAACAGTACAATGTACATGTACTTCCAAAGCAGTCACCTTGGGCCACTCTTACAACAAAATACAAGATTTCTTTGTTGATAAAATGAAGTAAGGACTGTTCCATATGTACCCCCTCTCCCCCCCCCCCCTCTCTCCTTCTTGTGACCATTGATTGGCTAATGTTTATGACATACACGAGCATGGGTGTCAAAACATTTCGGCATTAAGTGGAGGATACGACATTTTGGCACGCAACATTTCATCACCCTTTTTCAGGCCAAATTAAGTTGAAAATAAAGCTTTTCACATTTTTTTTAACATGTTTAACATATAAACAGACCATTTTAAGGGTTACTAAGTTGTAGATTTTTGTAGTTGCCCACGATTATCCGTGACATTTCGGCAACTTTTTTAACATATTATTAAAGGTTGATTGAGGTTTTTACTAGTAATATTAGCATATTAACAATGTATCTAAAATCACATTTTGTACATGTACCTCAAAACTTGTGGTTTTGCTTTTTGCTTTATGACAACATGTCTTCAGTTTCTAAACCAACTACATATGTGAATAAAGTTGACAAAATATCGCATATATTTGCTGTCAAAGAATCTACATCTTGATAACACTTAAAATGGTCTATTTATATGTTAAACATACATGTATGTTAAAACAGATGTGAACATCTTAATTTTTAGTTTTTCGTGTTTTGGTGTTGAAATTCCAGGTACCAGTAACAGATTTGATTTGGCTTTGGTCATGCCCCCTGAGTATAAAACATGGTGTTCTTGTTGTGCTAGAATGAGGATAGTTCACACCCGTGATATCCGTGATCCCCGCATGCCCACTGCAGTGAAAGACGACGGTACGACGACATCGAAAAGACGACATCGAAAAGACAACACAATGCCTGAGCATCCACACATTGGCATTGATATGTTCCCCTAAGATGCTACTTCACGTCATTACCGTATAAAACAGCAGCGACGCCTAGATGGATGAAGTATCCCCATTATGATCTGGCTAAAATATTTACCCCAGGTTCAGTCAAGAGGTAAATCCAGCACGTCATGCAGAGTTTTTGATAGCCTTTGATGAAGCTAGTTCAGATACACAGAATAAACTGGATTATCTTTTTATTAAAATTAATGTTGTACATTGAGAGGTGAACAACATTTGTACATCATTTGCGGTCCTATTAAACAGGAACATACTTTATATCGAAATGAGTACAAGTCTTGCAACATCCTGTTGTATGTTATATATAAGTTACAAATATTTGCCATCTAAATAAGATAAGAGTTGCATATGAGGTATATAATAAAGCATTGACTTACAGATAATAGTACATCATAGATACCAGGTATCCAAATTGTCCCCCCAAGAACAGCTTGTGAAAGACTGCAGATCTCTACATCACTATGTACATCTGCTCCCTCACGACGAACTATTCGACTTTTAGACACCTGGAAAATTGTCACATTGAAAAGAATTAGGATGTGGATATTTCCATTAACTTGACACATGCTTGAGGCAATAAACATGATAAAGATTCAGGAAAGAAGCAATCAGAGATTGCTTAATTGTATGCCCCCATCCGCTTTAGACCGACACTGTCAGACCATTGTTCTGTTCTGTATTGGGCGGTGGAGGTCACTTTTTACAACATGCCTCGCATAATACATATTCCAAGTTTCAAGTCGATCGACCAACAAGTGATAATAAAATGTTTTGATGCAAGATGGTCACCGGGGCTTTCGCCCGGACGGACAGACGGCCAAAGCACATCACTTTGCACAACTACATGGCACTGATCTCATATCATGCAATTTTCATGCTTGTCCATACAATATGGATCGAGATCCAGCATCGACAAATATATGTATCCCATTCACTATGGTTTGAGGAACAAACGGCCATAACTCTTCAAAATATAAACGAAACTCGGAAAAGCACTACGCTGCACAACTACGAGGCACTGGCCACATTTCATGCAAGTTTCAATCCTGTCCATCAAATACTGAGGGAGATATTGCGCAGACAAGGAATTCGGACGGAAGGATGGACAAAGTGATTGCTATATCAATCATAGGAAATATATTTATACCCCTGCTCCCCCCCCCCCCCTAAATAGAGCAGGGGTATAAATATATTTCCTATGAGTGGATGTACCTAAAATGACTTAAACACAATTAAATAAAAGTATTTACTTCAACCTGGAAATGTACCTCTGATGCTGGAGCAAAGCCAAACTTAGACTCTGCAAAGTCCTGTTCATCTTGACCAAATCCACCCATCTTGAATCCAGCCTGACCAAATATTCTCCTGAACATCTCTTCCGGATCCACTGTGCTTTGGGAACCTTCAAATCCTGTGATGTCAAGAGAATCTGATTTGAGTGATAAAGTTTGTATTTCTCTCTTCAGTTCTGGCCTGTAAAGTTCCACGAGTAGAATAGGCTCATGATGGGTGCGATTAAAGATGTGATTCTTGGTAGTTACACCTTTCTGCTGAATAGGCCAGTGAGTTTCCCCTTCTTACAAATCTGAGTAACAAATATCTATGCCAGTGATTGAGAGAGAGCAAGAGAGAGAATTAAATTTAACGTTGCGTTCAGGTCAGTGATTGAATTAGTAGAGAAATTAGAGCTCAGCGAGTTCTATATAACCACCTTATGTAATGGGTATGAAAACAAAACATATGGTACTGGTACCCAGAGTTGTAAATGTTAAGTTATCACAGGAAATGCGAATTCGATGGACATTAGATACAAGTGCCAAAGTTGGCCATCAAATAGTAGCCAGCATGCAGACCAGACAAGAAATTCTTGATGGACAGGATGAAGAGCTAAAACACAGCGATGGTGTACATCTGCAAGGTACAAAGCATCTTCCACATCACTTTCCCAAACTGTTTTTGCCAACTGTATACTTGTTGCATACCATTAGCGCATTGAAGGCTGTCTAACAATCGGTTAGAGAGGTAATATCTCGGATACTCTTGGCTACATGTATAGTGTCTCTAAACCGTATCCAGACATGCCGCCCATATATCACAATAATGTGTGAATTTAGAAGCAACTGGGAATCATGTTTTCAATAAAGAAGTAGTAAAAAAAAGTCTGTTTTCAAATTAAAGGTATTCTTGAATACAGGCCTAAAAGAATTAGATGCCACTGCCCCTGTCACATCTCGAATCTGCTAAACCTCCCAAAACTTTACTGGCCTACTTGCGTAGGAATTAAACTACCAGAGGCTGCAGTAACAAGTTTTGTGAATTAATTTAAAGTCTCGAGGTTCCATCCAATGTTAACCATTCTCAGACCGTAACACAGGGCTCCCTGAAATCGGGGAACTTTTACAAGTCACAATGCAACATACAACCAAGGGTTCCCAATGGGCATACCTCGGATGGTCTGAATCTCGAATGGATCGCTATATACACAGGGCTTCTTGGAGTCGGGTAACCCTCAAGAGTCCCAATGCAACATACAACCAAGGGTTCCCGATGTGCATAGATATCAGTGTACAAGGTGAGCATCAATAAACAATAAAAAAAATAATGAAAAATCATAAGTGAGTGAGTGAATAGAATTTAACGTCGCTTTCAACAATATTTCAGCTATATCACGACGAACCAACTAAGCACCACCCAGCCCAGTTGTGTTCCTGCTACATGTACTTCAAAGATGAAATCTTTGAAGCAGCATAGAACCAGACACCCTCCATCCACCCTATAAAACACTGAGGACAGCGCACAAGACACCGACAGGACGCTTACATGGTGCAATAAAGACAAGTGATATTACAGTGCTAGACATCACATATCAAGTTCCTGTTGCTTCTCAGCAAAATGCATTGAAGCAACAGGAACCTGAACCCTACTAACGTAGGGGCGGCTATAAAGAACCTTATTTTGTATGAGTTTGTGGATAATGAATACGGTACTACTTCATTTTTCTTTTGTGCGATTATCAACTGTCAATACATCTTAAGTGTGTGTTCTCTGCACTATACATGTACTATCAAAGAAGTCATCTCTCTCAGTGGCAAAACTGGATGACCCAGACCATTATGTCCAGCCAGTTGAATCAGTGTTGGGTGGATGGACACTATAATCCCTATTCAGTACCATACTATCAGACCAAACATACAACATATAAGACAATTTGAGGGGATAGAAAACAGTCACCTCTTGCTCTAAACACTCCTGCTCCAAGAAATCTCTGGCCAGCCATGCCAAATGTGTCATACTCCTGTCGTTTGGCGTCGTCACTCAAAACCTGAAGAGCAAACAAAAAAAGGATTTCCAATAGAACACTAAGTCTGCATCAATAAAACACTACCTTGCCTATTGAAGAGTGTTATAGGGCTCGCATTCCAGCGTTATAGTGCTCGCATTCCATTGTGCTCCTAATTTTGAGTTCAGGAGCGTTCATTCCACGCACCTCAGCACTTCGTAGGCCATCTATTTACAAATTAATATACCGGTACAAATAATTTTGAATATCTTATTTATTTTAAAACTTCTAGATAAATAACAAGTTTATATATATATATTTTTTTTTTCATTGCAAAATATTTTTACATTAAATCATTTTTTTTTAAAATAAATTTTGAACAATTACCAAGCAGGGTGTTTGCTATTAAAATTTAAATATAGACATAACTCACGAGGTATGCTCCGCATATATAATTTTTTGTTATATTATTGTTTTTTTCTTCTAAAATGTAAACATTTATTGAAGCAAAATGCAATTGTTTTTATCTACTGCATATCATCAGAGAAGCACTCACATATGCATACAATCAATTTCAAAGGGTTTAATTCTAGGAGAGCTAATCACTCTCCTTAGCTGATTTAGAAGCACTGTTTATAGCTCTCCATCATTTTTCAAGCGACAAGGCCTTTTGCCTTGGTCCGAATTGGTATAGCTAGCAATCCAGAGAAAGATTTTGTGCTTACGAGAACGTAACATTTATGACACCTTATATTGAATGATAAACTTAAAGGGGCTTAACTCTTGGTAACTGAGTGACCTTGAAACAAGAGCTCACATATCCTACAATAAAAGCGACAATAGTCAAACACAAGAAAGTATTAAGTTTCCTACAAATAGATTCCCTTCAGTCGAGAAAATTTCTCATGAAGGAAGACAAATGTGAAGAAATTAGAAAGTGATGAAGTAAACCTTTATTCTTCAGTTAATAAACAGATATGAAGTTCATAAATGCCCTCTCTCTTAGTTACAATAATAAATGCAAGGTTTTTATTTCACAACAGTTTAAGTGAATGTAAATGTTTCAAACATTATCAACCAGGGGAGACAACTCCAAAGGACAAATACCATATACATCCAGGGAAGGCAGCTCTGAATAGTCCAACCTACCAATAGTCAGTTAAACTGGTTTCAGTTTTGGGGATTGTGACCTTGATCTTTGACCTACTGACCTCAAAATGAACAGGGTAACTTTTTGCCCAGCGAGTAAGGTATACCTAATGTTTGGTACCAATCCATACCTTGGAACTGGAGATATCGCATGGACAACATAAACCGGTGTTACATTGTACTTCCAGTGCCAGTCTAGAATCTTTGTATGCAGAATCAGCTTTTGAAACATTGTCGAGGCGACATCAAGTTCATAGACTTATCATGTTCTATCGTATCGTGAATGGATTGGCAACCATGTCTTTGCATGACCATCTCCCTTCCACAACACATACTCGTAATCCGTACAACGTTCGTAACGCTAATTATTATACTCCTTACATGTGCCGTAACCAGCTATTTAGGGGATCTTTCTTTCCAAACACTGTTCGCGACTGGAACGCCCTTCCAGCAACTGTTCAAAGCTTGCCTTCTCTTGCAGCTTTCAAACGCAAATTACTCACCATGTCTCGGAAACCTAACCCACCTTTCTGGCATTACGTTTGTCCTCGTCGAAACAAGAATATCTTATTGTGTCGCCTTCGCAACGGATGCAGCAACCTTAAAAGACATTTGTTCGACAATTTCCTTTCTGACACGTCTCGATGTAATTGTGGACACCCAGACGAGGATGTGGATCACTTTTTTTAATTGTCCTATATTCCACACTCAACGTATCCTACTAGGTAATCTAGCAACTATTTACGATATACCGGGTATTCCAACCTCGAAAATTCTATTATTTGGCGATCTTGACAAAGATGAGATTACTAACGTACGCATTCAGACATTTCTGGGCGATTACATTACAAAAACCAAGCGCTTTTAACTCCAAATACAATCAGCCTCCATTTATCCCTTTATATTTTCGGTGTCCAGACAGGGTCTTTCTGGTCTTAGTTCTTGTCCAGCAGTCATGGTAATGTGACACCCCGAGCCTCCCTTCTAATACAATAGCTGAAATTTATTAATAGCTTGGTCATCGATTTGGTGCTTCCCTAGCTCTAAATTTGTTATACTTGTTACTTGGTTGATGTAAAAATACCTTTGTACTGGGGAGACGCAATAATAAGCTGTCTTAATGCGCTCCCCTTTCATCAAGATGAATAAGCTATATTTAAACCAACAAATGTTAATGGATGGATTGACGGATTGATGGACAGAACTCACCACCGGATTATAAAACCGTGTCTTCGATGGGCATATAAAATGTGACTTTTACTGATTTTCTGATTTTGGTGTCAGTGACCTTGACCTTTGACCTTGGCCAAAATTTTGGTACATGACCCATCATCTCCCCTTAATGTATCTACAGACACACAAAATCATTTCTTTTAATACCTTAAGGATTTCGGGTCACAGTGACCTTGACCTTTGACCATGACCTACATTATGTGACATGTCCCCCTAATGTATCTACTGACACAAAAACAAATATATTTGAATGATTTCGTGATTTTGGGGTCACAGTAACATTTGATCTTGACCTAATTTTTGGTAAGCAACATATCTTTTCCCCCTACTGAATCCACTCACAAAAACTTTTTTCAATAATTTCCTGAATTTAGGCCACAATGACCTTTGACTGCTGATCCCGACCTACATTTAGCATGTGACACATCATTCCCCCCCCCCCCCAACCCGGGTATCCACTCACCAAAAATTGGAACTGTGGCTAGAAAACTGTCAATGATAAACAAATTCCTGATTTTTAGGCCACGGTGACCTATGACCTCGATCTCAATTTCGGTACATGACACATCGTCTCCACCTAGTGTATCCACTCACAAAACATGCAGCTCCGCATAAACATTGAGCCCTTCAGGGTGGCACATCATTTGAGGTTGCACATCATTGGCAATGCACATCATTTAAAATAACAATACATTTATTAAGAAAAATGATTTCTATATTAGTGGTGTTGAGGTTGGATTGAAGGAGGAGCTATATTATATAACTTCCAATAAAGATTACATTTTTTTTCGAAAGTAAGCTTACACATCCCATTGCATAGATCTGATGAATACATGTACATGTAGGAACAATAGGTGTGCAATTTGGAGAATGTTCTTGGTGTAACTTTGTGTGATGATATGTGAACAAACAAAGCTAATAACAATGCAATAGATGGAGTAAATCTATCATTTCCAGTATGCAATGGGACAGACACCAGCACTTGGTAAACCCTCACATTTGTATGCAAATAAAAGAATACAATGAAAACTGTGTCCAATCATACTGTAATGTTCCATAATAATGTGAACTGGTAAAGACAGAGACATCACAAACTAACTCAAACTCGGTTATATTAATATAGTAAGTTAAATGTGTGGACACATATGGTTGTGCAAAAGCTTGAGGGTCAACCCTTCATTTAAGGCGACACAAAAATTAATACGAAGCTGCGCATCTGAAAACCCCTCGGCTCTGGGCGCCAGCCATTCATAATGTATTCAATTTGAAGCAAGACTTCAGGAACACCAAGCAGTCAAGTGACAAATATACAGCTTATGAAAAAAATTGCCATTAGAAATGGCCTCTAAGGTTTATGTCCAATCAGAGAAGTCGGTATTCATTACATAAGTCTGTTGATGCATCGATGATGTATACCAAATTTTGTCACAGAGCATTTGAAAATTATCAGAGATAGAGATCATTAATGATTTCACATAAATTAAAGATGGCCGCCCATCCTTCCCACCACTCAGAGAAACTGATGTGGTTATTCATTGCAAGTGTCTTGATACATGGATGCTGTATACCAAGTTCATATAGAACACTGAAATGGTATCAAAGATATACATCATCAAAGATTTTGCATAAATTAAAGATGGCCACCAAGGTTTCCGCCCAATCAGAAACACCAGAACTGCCATTTATCGTAAGTCTATTGATGCATCGATGATACATGTATATGCCAAATTTTACATCGAGCACTCGAATGGTATCAGAGATAGAGATCATTAATGATTTCACATAAATTAAAGATGGCCGCCCATCCTTCCTGCCACTCAGAGGAACTGATGTGGTTGAGGGCAATTCCATGATATCGCGGACAAAACTTGCAAAAATAAATATCAGCTGTGGGCAAAATGATGCATTTACATGTAGCATTATGACTAGGTCCCTCAAGGTTGACAATTTAGTGCTGATATACTCATTTACTGCTCGATTTAATAAATTAGGCAATTTTAATGACTACCAAATTTTTCAACCCTTTAAATGTACAAATTACTGATATTTCACTGTTGATTTAGGGTTTATCTGGTTATAGCCAGCTGAACCAAAATTATTTTATATTCTTTATGGAAGAAATATCTTCCTAAAACTGATGCTTGAAAGAGCATATCTGCAATGCTAGCAAGAATCGATCAGATAAGATTTGGTGTTGAGTTATTGTAACATGAGTTACCAAAAAAGTGACAGTTTTTAGTTTTCACAGAAAATTATTGAAGTTGTTGTCTGCTCAGTTAATTTTCTCTGCCTTTGATACACACTGAAAGAAATTATAGCAGTGGAATTAATATTTCATCCATGCATCATAATTTATGAAGCTGCTGAACTTCATAACATGAGTTACTTTGTAACATGAGTTACCAAAATGGGGTCCTGTAACATGAGTTACCATCATAATGGGAGATAACTCTGAAAAATCTAGGTGCCTCTGCTTGCAATTACTGACAACTCATGAATAATCATTGAAATGTGTCAAAACCTGACAATGCACTTCTGTGAAATACTACAAGCATCTTCCATGTAAGCATTGAAGTTGTCCATCAAATAGTAACTGAGATCTGGTCTGGACAAGAAATTATTGACTGATGGGATAAAGGGCCATAACTCTTTGGAAATTCATTGAAACGCGTAAAAATCTGACAGTGCACATCTACAAGCTATAGTAAGCGAGATATGGTCCGGACTATAAATTACTAACACGATAAAGGGCCATAACTCTTTTGAAAAATCATTGAAACGCGTAAAGGAAATCTGACAGTGCACAGCAGCTCTGTATGGTTCTAAGCATCTTCCATGCAAGTTTTGAAGATGTTCATTAAATAGTGAGATATGGTCCAGATAAGAAAAACTATAAACTGACGAGATAAAGGGTCGTCACTCTAATAAAACCATTGAAATGTGCAAAAATATCATCTTAAAATTATGGATGGACCAACGGTCTCATTCATCCAGTCGAGGGCTAATGCTCCTGTAGAGCACCAAATCACTGCTAATCCTGTTGATTCTCCAATTAGGGGACTGGTATATCTTTGAGTATGGCAGAGACCGTTTCCTCAGAGTGGAATATCAAAATAGTTTGGTGATAGAGACTGCTGAGAATCACTGGAAATGGCCATTTCTGCAGGACGAGATATTCTACTACAGAGAGCAGAACCCGAGATGATCCAGAGACTTGAATAAACCTGATGTAGCATATAACCATTGCCACTAATCAGTTCACAGAGAAGTTTGATAAGATTATACATGTAGGCTTCAGGACATTTATAATCAGACAATACTTAAATTTCTTGAATTTCACACTGAATTGACCACTAATCATGCTGATGAATTTTAAAATTTATATAGTTATTTAATTATTTTGTTCATGTTGTTTGAGAAACGTTTTTGAAACGAGAGAAACATGTTCCAGGAGACTTGATTGTTCCATCTTTCATTTGGACAAACCGTAACATGAGTTACTGTAACATGAGTTACCACATGTTTAGCTCAGTGGAAATAAAACGGTGTTGCATCAGTTGTTTACAGCAGGGACAATACACAGTCCAGACAGTGTACTAAAAGAAAAGACTTCTAATTCTCAGATTAATTGATTAGTATTCAGAGGTTTTTCGGAGAAACACTGTACCCTCCGAGGGCATGTCCGTTTACTGTAACATGAGTTACCGAACTTTGCAATAAGATTAATTCAATATTATTGATAATACACTGTTGTGTTTGTGTGGAAAACAAAGCTACCAGTTAACATTACTACCTTGAAAAATAAGAAGGATCTGGATGCAAATCATACATGTAGTATTAAAATCCCGGGGTGAACATGAAGGTTATGGCTAAAGTGTAACATGAGTTACCGTGGAATTGCCCTTATACATTGCAGGTCTCTTGATACATCGATGCTGTATACCAAGTTTCGTATAGAACACTTGAATGGTATCAAAGATATATATCATTAAAGATTTTGCATAAATTAAAGATGGCCGCCATGGTTTCCACCGAATCAGGGAAACTGGTTTGGTCATTCCTTTGAAGTTTCTTGATGCATCGATGATCTATACCAAGTTCACACACGGAACAGTGAAATGGTACCTAAGATACACAAGATTAATGATTTCGCATCAATTAAATATGGCCACCAAAGTTTCCAACCAATCAGGTCCAGATTCAATAGGGTTCTGGGTCATGAGCATATGGATCCGATGTGCAGTGCAAGTTTGGTGTGCCTAGGGTAAGTCGTTCTAAAGATATCTTGGTAACGAGAAAGCTGTGATGGTTTCGCATAAATTAAAGATGGCCGCCAAAGTTTCCAACCAATCCGGTCCAGATTCAATAGGGTTCTGCGTCACGCGCATACGGATGTGCACTGCAAGTTTGGTGTGCCTAGGGTAAGTCGTTCTGAAGATATCTTGGTAACGAGAAAGGTGTGACGGACGGACGGACAGACGTACATGACGACGACAATACCCTTCGGCCAAATTTTGGCCGAGGGGTAAAAACTAACAGTGGTTCGGTACTGGGGGACTGCCGGTTATTTTGATATTGTATGGATAGCGCATGGGTTGAATAAGTGTAGGATCATGTAAGCTGTGGGAAAATATGATGGTATGGGGTCGGGCAATGCTTAGCTTAGAAGATATAGGGTGGGGCTCGTTGTCCCTGGGTTGGGGACATGCTCCTGGGGTTAGTGGATGGGTTGAATAAGTGTACAGGATGATCTGAGCTCCCAAACTATATGAGGGTATGGGGTCGGGCAAAGCTTACTTTAGGAGATATGGGGTGAGGTTCGGTGCCCCAGGGATGGGGACCTGGTCCTTGAGGGTAGTGGATGGGTTCAAAACAATGTAGCCAGATGTAAGCATTTGGAATAGATGAGAGTTCGGGGGGTCAGGCTGACTTTAGTTTAGGAGACATATGTGAGGCCGAGAAGCTGTGGACAGGAATTTTCGAAGTACAAAACTTTAACATTTAGGCCGTTGTCAGTTGATAGGTTGTTTCGCATGACCCGCCCGCATCAATATTTTGGAGATCAATAATGCTGCATGTATTTTAATTATCAGTAATTATTGGCCGTAAAAAAATAAGTAAGCAAATCCATGAAAACGAATGAGCTGACCGTGCCGTCAACCGCGGAGGCGATCAAAATCCGCCATTTTGGTTCACATTCTTGGGGGAAGCCCGCTCTTTTAAAACGAGGCGAAGTCGTTATCCCGGCATGCATCTCTAGCGGGGATTCCCACGTGTCGAGCACGTTGCAGTAAAGTTAGAACTCCGGCAGTTTAGACGGCTGTGTACCCAAGTCATCATGGTTTTGGTTAATGGATCAGTTGTTACATCGTGCCTAATTTAACCATCCATTTCTCTGATGAAACGCTTTTGAGCGAAGTGGTCGAGCGCTTCACGTCTTCAGTCCCCACAACAACAACTACAACACATGCTGTCGACGTGTACGTCAAAATTCTCGTACAGCTTAAGGACGACGGACATACAAAATTCGTTGCCTTGGACAGAGAATCCCTATCTTCAGTCAGTGTAAAAGAAATAAAATTAGATTTCAATAAGAGGGGACTCCTGATGTTGAAAATTCAGGTAATAAGTTATGTAAGATATCTTTTATAGTAGTGACTTTGAAGTAAGAGTTGTTTCCCTTGATTTTTTTTCACACAATGTGTGTGCATTTAAGTTTTACTATAATCTACCATAATTATTTACAGAACGTTTTAATTAAATTAAAGCAAACTTAAAATGTCTCTTTAGAGAATAATTACACACATTGTCCTATTGATTTACTTTATGGAACAGGCTAATGGGAGATTATTTTGATTTGATATGGAATGAGTCCATGGTAGAAAATTTACCTTCAATAATTAATAATTAATAATTATAGCATCTAGCATGTATGTTTTGACAGGAGAAGGTCATGCTAAACAACCAATCAAGTGACAATGGCCTTACTTGGTCCTGGGGTCCCAGGGTGGGAACATGCTTCCCGAGGGTAGTGGATGGGTTCAATATATGTAACTCGATGTAAGAATTTGGAATAGATGAGAGTTCAGGGGGTCGGGCTGGCCTAATTTTCTAAGTCCAAAACTTTAACATAAATTTACTTGGTCCTGGGGTCCCAGGGGTGGGAACATCCTCCCCGAGGGTAGTGGATGGGTTCAATATGCAGGGTATGAAATAGACGAACAAATTCTAGTTGCCCATCGGCAAGTACGGGCAACCAACACATCCAAATGCATTGCAATTTGGACAGAATTTGGTTGCCCAAAAGAAATTTAGGTTGCCCCGGGCAACCGGGCAAAGGGCTATTTCGCACCCTGATATGTGTAGCCCGATGTAAGCATCTGAAATATGAGGGTTCGGCGGTCGGGCAGGCCTTCGGATCAAACTTTAACATTCACTTGGTACTGCAGACAGACAGACAGATAGACAGACGGACATCATTGTGGCACCTATATCGAGCTTTCCGCAGCTAAATCTACGGGCTCGATAAAAACAGTCCCAAATATGAACCGGACACGGGGGACGGACAACCGGACGGAAACCGCCATCACATAATATGTCCACCTTTTGGGTGGGTATATAAAAAGGTAGTACATGTATACTGGAATTAGAGGCCATTAGTTTTGAACAATTCATGGAAGCCAAGGTATTTTCACCGGGAAACATGATAAATTCCCATATTCTACTCCCTGAAAATCGTTAACTCATCATACCAACTTTGGTTTCCTTTTTCGGCATGATGTTGTCTCAAGTCAAGAGGTTTCTTGTAATTCTTGTCCCATTACTACACATGTTGGATTCCCTCCCCCCCCTCACCAAACCACTCGGAAATTAAGCTTATTTTCAGTCTGTGTTATATATCAGGTAAGACAAGAGTGTCAATCATTTTTCATGTTTGTTTGGGTAACCGTATCGATACCTAAATCATGTAAACAGACATGGGATATCTACCTCATATGCTTCAGAAACATCATGAAATTTCTTCTCAGCACTGGAATCATTCTTGTTGAAGTCCGGATGATATTTCTGTGCTAACTGCAAAATATCAAAAATAATGTCACGCTTTCACTTAGCATGTGAAGTGGAATAACATCACATGAAATGTTCTTCCCAGAGCAAGGAAGATGAAACTGGTTGGTCACCGCAAGGAATATTCACATGATATCAAGTCTACCCAGTGCACAACCTTGGGTAAACTGAATAACCTCTAAATACCAGTACCATCCAAGGTCCCAATACTTAAAGTTAAATACTTTGAACCTTGATAAACCAGAACCCTGTAAAAGCGACCCTATAATCTGGTCCCAAGTATGGTCAGTATACACAGGTTTCACTGTATAAGTAATACTGGATAAGGCTTCATCCCTACTCATACACATCACATTTCAATTTGAAGGATGCTGTGGAGTTACTGAATACTGGCCAGCTGGGGTCAAGAGAACAAGTCTGTTAATATGAGTATGAATAAAATACCATTCAATGTTATACCAGTACCTGATAGTAGGCTTTCTTGATCGCCTTTGCATCTGCACTTTTGGGCAAACCAAGAACCTCATAATAGTCTTTTTTTCTATCACTGGCGGAACCGTGAAACAAACTGTATGGTGCTCTCCCATGGCCGAGTTTCAATGAGAAACCTGGAGACAAAAATAAAAAATCAAACTGGGAGAGAAAGTGAGTGAACGAATATGACTTACATGTATTTCACTTTCAACAATATTTCAGTCATATCACAACATTTGGGTCCTATTTCTTTTTACACTAGGAAACCTGACTGGTGCCCCAGTTAGTCGCCTCTTACAACAAGCTGCCTGAAGAGCTGAGTCTCTCAATTCTTTCCATGACCTGGGGTGTGCACAGCGACACCCAGGTCAATCCCGGAAACCCCACAATTCTGTTGTATCCGACTTGAATTTGAATTATTCACTCCAAACGGAACAAAGGAATATTTTGAAGTATGTGTGTGCCAAGAAGCAACAGAATTGATGGTCCTCCTAACAGCCGACATGTTGTTTGCCAGTGGACGAATTTATTTCCGAACACGTGCGCGGTTTGCATTTTCGGTAATCCTCGTGCGCGCAAAGGAAAGGAAAGAAAGATGGCGTGAAGCGAGGAGGAAGGACGTTTTGATATGTGCCGAGAAACAACAATCCTGAGTCACTTGGGGTTTTTTCCCTACCCTCTGTGCTTTCGTGAGCAGATTGGGTGTGTATATGGATAAGTTGATGGAATAAGGTACGTATTTATTCATGTATTTGGGTCGAATTTCATAAGTTGGATTTTGCTGTTTGCCGCTATAGCTTGGTTTCTCCGACCCAATGGCGTGAGCATCCCCTGGTCACGCCAACAAGGGCTAACTTGAATGGTAAATGTTATCATGCTCTCCTGGTAGTCCAATATAATGTGACTGGAATACGTCCTCCTTTAATATGTTGATGTCTACCATGTCCGTATCACAGTCACATAGGCTGCCATCTTGTTTCAAGAGGCAGGGCTTCGGACTTCAGAAATTGTCAAATTGTGACGCAATAATTAATATACATGATTACTGACCGGTTTGAATGTATCCGTGCAGCTTAGATCCACAAAATGGCACATTCCAGGCATCCATCGATCTCTCATTAAGCCATAGGCAGATAAATCTTGTCCGATCAGCGTAAAAAAATTAGGCGCCTTCTACTTTGGCATATGAAGGGAAGTGACGTAGGCACACACAACACGTGTGAACGAATCATGTGATACTCTGAGATACGAGGTCTTCTCAAATTATCTGACTAACGCACAAGTTTTGTGCTCGCTTTTTGGTAATTCTTGAAAGGTCCCTTTCTGTACACGTGCGTTTGTGTACACCATGTGACACGATGGATCGTTTGATTACCTCCCATAATGCTTTAGTGTGAAGCCATATTCGCCATTTTTGGACGGATTTTCGGTGCTCTGGAACATGTGACAGTTTGTTGTCTCCGTGGAACTTTACGTAGAGTGGTTCAGATGTGTGGGTGGTGTTATTTTGTACCTTGAAACACGAGCAATTCATTCATACTGGTGAGTGTGCTTGTCAGTTCTTTATTTACTCAAAATCTCCTATTTTTCTGGAGGAAGATTTTTGCACCTGCACTTGACTTCGTTACCAATGGGACTGTACAGCCCAATCGAACATCCAAATAATAAAAGAAAGGCTGTCAGTCACCCATTGTATTGGACTAGCGAGTAGCTCTCCTGGCTTCCCTGTTTACGTGAGTACCTTTATTTACTCGTTACGACAAAAAAAAAATTCAACTTCTCAATCCTAGGCTACAGTCTGCAGTATAAACCCACAGGCCACACCCCTCTCCCACCCCCCCCTCCCTCCCTCCAATTTCTATGTGGACCACCAAAGTATTTGATCTGTCTCAAACCAATGTTTACTGTTCATCAACAATACTGCCATTTGTTGATCAGTTGGTGTTGTTGTTTTAACTTTTATCATGACGTTGTTGTTGTTGTTGTTGTTGCACTCTAAATTTTTACCTCGCAAAACTCTCGGCCTATGTGGCAATCCGCTAGCTAGACTAGACTTGCATCTGACAAAACATGTCTGCGTGGTCCTGCAGGTCAAATAGGAGTTGATATATGACGTAAAAAAGGCCCGACAAATCGTGTTTCTCTTCAACGAACAGCATACCACTCCATGCATGGCGGCCATGCTGTAGGGACAAGACCGCTATTAAAAATAGTCCTGAACCTCTGCCAGAGAAGTGAATTGTTTTCAATATTTTTCCCAGTCTCTGTTGCGAGGAATAATTGAAGGCCAGTGGTAGGTGATTGGAGTATGATATGTGCTTGGTTTCGCTGTGAGTTTGATTTTAACTCAAGGCCTAATAAGGTGTTGCTAAGAGGGACTATTTGGATGCCTGTGCACCGCTTTCTGAAAGCAGAGAAGAAAGCCAAAATTATGACGTCATTTGTACGAGCGCGCATAACGATGGGTGACCCCTGTCGAGAAGTCCGGCAAGAATACAGATCCTGAAAAAGTATCGTTCTCGGTGTTCAAGGGGAGACAATCTCGCCAGCAGGAGTCGCTGCTTCTGCAGATTGCTCGTACAGGTTGCACACCACCAAATGATCACCTTACTATTTATGTAATGAATTGGCCTGGAACATGTCCAAAAAACCCTATTCCCAATATTTCCCGACGACTAATAACATATATCGTCAGAAAGCCTGGCTTCTGCCTCCAAACATATCGAAAATTGAGGTGACCTTATGTACCATTTTTCCGAGCTATAGCTGGAGGAAGATATGCCATAGAATAAACACCCCATGGCGACGGCAGGGGATGTGTAATGAAAATTTCCGGAAATTTATTTTTTATTTTCAAAGTGACCAAGAAACTTCTTAGTTATGAAGACCAACTATTGTAGAGAGATAAACAAAAAGTATTACACAAAACAATTCACTTCCGGAATAAATATGGTCCAATCGCTGTGGCCGGTCTTCTATTCTCCGGAATAATCCTTGGTACAAGAATCATTTAGTGGTGTGTAACCTACACAGTCATTAGTCTCATACAACAAAACTGCTCCAAGATCATACTGAACTGAAATTTCTAAACTTTTGTAATATATCATAATTCTTTATCTCAAAATATATTCGCTCTCACTCAAAAGAAATGTTTTGTGCCGGTTCCTTTGCTGCCACATGTTTGTCTATCGTACTGCAGTATCGACAGTATGGATTCAAACGCTGGTACCGTATGCGAAGTGCCCATATATTGGAAATATGAATTTTGAATTTTGCCCTTTCACTGCTTTGAACATCAAACATCGTCAACATCAAACTTCTTACTCGTAAGTTGTATAATCAGAATAGGTACAGAAGTATATCATTTTAGATCACGGAATTTAACTTATTTTATCCAATGATAGTTCTGAAATCTTGTAATAGATGTGGATGATATAAATATTTCGAAATAGGCTTATTTGTATCATGAATTAAAAAGCGCCCGGGGCCGTCATCCGTCACCCATTTTCGCACAATATTCATCCCACATCATTTCGTATAGACCAGATAATAGCATGCTGTTTTTCTATTCGCTTCCTATTATCTCCAGGAACACGCCAATAACAGCGAAGATGTATTTTTCCTACAATTTATTAACCGAGATAATGCGAGAAATTCGAAATTGAAAAGGAAGAAAAGCTACATTTTACTGAAAAGTATACTATTTTAAAACATCTGTAGAAAAGATATGCATTTGACAGGAACTGTATTTAATGAACACAAAAAAGAGAGATCAGAATTGACGAATTCATGTTAGGAATATTTTTTTTGAAAAAAATGTGTAATTAATAAAGCTCTTTACAGAGAATATTTAAAATGCGCACTCGTGATTCCGTCACAATTTTTTCTTGTGATTCCGTCTCGGACTAGATGTACGTAACAATCACTCTTTTCTCACGAGGAAAAAAATTATATCATCCTTGGGTACTCTATGTTAGTAAGAGATGTCATATACGGATGATAAGATCGAAAGAAAGCAGTAAAAAAAAAAGGCAATCAACACTAGTCAAAACGGAGGACTTTCACATTTCGTCATGCACATAAGATTATATAACGAAAAATCTGCAATATTTCGGAGGATATTATACTTTATTTGAAACTTGACATCAGTGGGCAATAAGGCGTAGAAAGTCTACTTTTAGAGAATAAAAATTTCAGTAACGAGCGCTTCACACTTTTAAAGTACTTTCCAAACCGTGATTCCGTCACCCAGGAATTTATGTTATAAGCGTACGTAGATCTAGATCTGCACGGTTGAGAACTTGAAAGAATCAAGATGGAGGAAACTCGGCTGATTCACGTATAGGCAATATTAATGTAGATTATCAGTGTTATATATGTTCCAAATCTAACCCCCGATTCCATTTCAGCTAGATTGAAATTACTGTGCAATACACGTATACCATGCAGGATATATACATGAAAGATATATACAGAATCAAACGAAGACAATATGGGGAGGGGGGCTACCGTGAAGAAACTCACCAAGGCACCTTGAAAATGGGGGGGGGGGGTAAATATTTCCAGATTTAAAGTGAAGCGAAGGGAGGTGGGAGATAGATCTAACCGACGGGAAGAAAATCGAGTTGCAAGGGGCAGCGGAGTGAAGCAAATCACAAAATGAAAGATGCATATACATGTTAACCTGGTTCTACAAATTTGAATCGGGGCGGGGGGGGGGGGGTCACTACAGAAACAGTATTGCGTACTCTCTAAAATACAATTGAGTCAATAGTTCACTCAGGTATAATCGAGTGGAATTTCGTTCCTCTCAATTATGTTTCTGTAAAATTCGTAAAATCCGTGGACCACATTGGCCGTATGGGGTGTTATATTGAATCGCTTGTGGAGTAGGCAGACTGGGGATGATACGTGAGTAGTAGAGAAATGGCATTTACGGAGCTGCGCACGAGTGCGTATGGGGAGATGCCCCCCCCCCCCACTACCTGGTAGAGTTACCTCTATGTGTAGTTGTGTGGAAGCGGGGGGGGGGCATATGTGGAAGGTGTGATTATATAGCGCACCACAGAAACTGCCGTTTCTCTACCACTCACGGACAGCGGAGGCGCTTATCACCACCATTCTGACTACTCCATGAGCGCTTATAAAGGAAAGTAGTATAGTCTACCATTTTAAAGTCAGGTTTTGCCGGGGGAGATAACTCTTGGTGGCGGTAGGTGGCGTTGTTTCTCAAGAGACCAAAAACTACCTCCAACACAGAAGAGTTCCAATCTAGGGGGAGGTAACTCTGGGTGACTATAGTTCCGGCAAAGGGCCCCTGGGCATGTATTCTTTCGCGATGATGCGGTCTGGCGGTAATGCGGTCGCGGAAGAAAGCTTCCGCGGAGAAAAAGTAGTCCCCAGACTTCAAATACGCTGCATGGTCCGATTGGGTCGAGTGAGGTATCAAAGTGAAGCATTCGTGAAGGGCCATCCAGTCATGGGTGGGTGCATGTAAAATTAAGATTTTTTCCCGAAACTATAAAAAGCGGAATACGGACTTTACCCCTAAAATAGGGGAAAACACCTATCAACCCTAGCCAAAAGGGCTAATATCGGGCCCCGGGCTTATCGGGGCCTGCCTATCAAGTCAATGGGGTGGGTGCGTGTAAAATTAGGGTTTTCCCCCGAAAATATAAAAAGCGGAACACGGACTTTACCCCTAAAATAGGGGAAAACTCCTATCAACTCTAGCCCAAAGGGCTAATATCGGTCCCCGGGCTTATCGGGGCCTGCCTCTCAAGTCAATGGGGTGGGTGCATGTAAAATTAGGATTTTTTTCCGAAAATATAAAAAGCGGAACACGGACTTCACCCCTAAAATAGGGGAAAACACCTATCAACCCTAGCCAAAAGGGCTAATATCAGTCCCCGGGCTTATTGGGACCTGCCTATCAAGTCAATGGGGTGGGTGCATGTAAAATTAGGATTGTTTTCCGAAAATATGAAAAGCGGAACTCGGACTTTACACCTACAATAGGGGTCTGTATTATACAATATAAGGTAAAATGCCTGTATGGGGTATGGGGATGGTCATTTTTTTCGTGGGCTTTACTATGGGTTGTGGGGTCTCGTTTTTCTCGTCTCACCAAGAAAAACACGATGGGAGGGGTCCCGGAGCGAAGCGGTGAAATTTTTGGAAAAAGTTACCGAGGTCTGTATATAGGCCTATAGGCTGGCTGTGAGGGGTATAGGTCCAACCTGGGAAATTCACACACGTTCATTGTGATATGGGTTGTTTGGTCTTGTTTTTCACGTCTCGTCATTTAGAACACGATGGGAAGGGTCCCGGAGCGAAACGGTGAAATTTTTGGAAAAGTACCATATAGCCCATATAGTCCTATACTGGCTATATGGGGGTATAGGTTCAACCTGGGAAATTCACACACGTTCATTGTGATATGGGTTGTTTGGTCTTGTTTTTCACGTCTCGTCATTTAGAACACGATGGGAAGGGTCCTGGAGCGAAACGGTGAAATTTTTCGGAAAAGTACCATACAGCCCATATAGTCCCATAATTTTTGGAAAAAGTCACGGAGGTCTGGGTAGGCCCATAGGCCTATACTGCATGGCTATGGGGTATAGGTCCATACCGGGTGGACGTTTTGGGGTCTAGGTGAGTCCCTAATGGTCCTATGGTGTCGTATGAGGTCTTATTTTGAAGCTCTCGTGGAGGAACATCCGACTAGACTAATGGTTCGTCCGTGTTCAATGGTCTGCGCATGCGCAGTTTGGCCGTAGTATAAAAAGCAGCCATTTTGGGGGGTATGTGGGGGTGTGTTTGGGGTAGAGATGGACCACTATGGGTCCAAATGGGTCGTGGGAGGTGTCAAAGTGAAGCTTGTGTGGGGTAGAGTCAGAATGGCGTGTTTTTAAATGCAAGTCGCGTCAATCTGCGCATGCGCAGTTGGTTGTAGTAAGTAAAGTGGCCATTTTGGGGGTGCATGGAGGTGTGTTTGGGGTAGAGAGGGACCATCCTTGGTCCGAATGCGCCCTGGGAGGTGTCATTTTGTAGCTCTCGGGGTGTACATCTCCATTTGTGGGATGTTCGCTTCATCTGTGACGTCATCGGTGACGTCATCAGTACGAATTGTAGCGAAAGTGGGAATTTTAGGGAAGTGCAGGAAGGTATTTGGGGTAGAGAGGGACCATCCTTGGTCCGATTGTGTCGTGGGAGGTGTCATTTTGTAGCTCTCGGGGTGTAGACCCCGATTTGAGGGATGTTCGCGTCATCTGTGACGTCATCGGTGACGTCATCGGTGACGTCATCAGTAGGAGTAGTAGCGAAAGTGGACATTTTGGGGAAGTGAAGGAAGGTATTTGGTGTAGAGATGGACCACTATTGGTCCGAATGGACCGCGTGGGGTGTTATGTTGTAGCTCTCGGGGTGTAATCCCGATTTGAGGGATGTTCACGTCATCTGTGGCGTCATTGGTGACGTCATCAGTACGAGTAGTAGCGAAAGTGGGCATTTTAGGAAAGTGCAGGAAGGTATTTGGGGTAGAGAGGGACCGTCCTTGGTCCGATTGTGTCGTGGGATGTGTCATCTTGTAGCGTCATGTTCGCGTCATCTGTGACGTCATTGGTGACGTCATCAGTACGAGCACTAGCGAAAGTGGGCATGGGGCGGTGAAGAAAGGGATGTGAGGTAGGGATGGACCATCCTTGGTCCGAATGCGTCGTGTGGGTGTCATCTTGTAGCTCTCGGGATGTAGACCACGATTTGAGAGATGTCCACAGCATCTGTGACGTCATCGGTGACGTCATCAGTACGAGTAGTAGCGAAAGTGGGCATTTTAGGGGGGTGAAGGAAGGATTAGTAGTTTAAAAGCTCATTTCGAGCCCTTTTGACCTAGCGGCACAAGGCGCAATGAGAGTATGTGTGTGTGTGTGTATGTGCGTGTGTGTGTGTATGCTTGCGTGTACGCGTGTGAGTGGGCTTTCGTGTGTGTGTGTGTGTGTGTGTGCGCGTGTGTGTGTGTGTGTGTGTGTGTATGTGTGTGGGTGTGCGTGTATGTGCGTGCGTGTGTGTATGTATGTGTGTGTATGCGTCTGTGTGCGTGTGTGTGTGTGCTTGCGTGTGTGTAGGCGTGTGCGTGTGCGTGCATGTGCGTGTGTATGTGTGTGTATCCCTCTGTGTGTGTATGTGTGTGCTTGCGAGTGTGTTTACGCATGTGTGTGTGTATGAGTCTGTGTATGTGTGTATGCGTCTCTGTGCATTTGTGTATGTGTGTATGCATGTGTGTGTGAGTATGTGTGTGGGTGTGCGTGTATGTGCGTGCGTGTGTGTATGTATGTGTGTGTATGCGTCTGTGTGCGTGTGTGTGTGTGCTTGCGCGTGTGTAGGCGTGTGCGTGTGCGTGCATGTGCGTGTGTATGTGTGTGTATCCCTCTGTGTGTGTATGTGTGTGTGCTTGCGAGTGTGTTTACGCGTGTGTGTGTGTATGAGTCTATGTGTATGTGTGTATGCGTCTCTGTGTATGTGTGTATGTGTGTGTGCGTGGGTGTATGCCTGCGTATGCGTGTGTGTATGATATATGTACAGACACCACCACCAACACCACCACCACACACTACCACCACACACACACGCACACACACCACCACCACCACATTCCACCACCACCACCACCACCACCACCACCACCACCGGGCGTGGACGAGCGTCAACGCCCGGTGGTGGTGGTGGAAGCTCCCGTGTGGCAGAGCTCTTGGATCGGAGCTCCTGGAGCTCATAGCCTGTGGGGCTCAGAGCTCGGAAGTGACATTTGCATATGACCTCTGTGAGGTCACTTCCGCTTCCGTTCACGTGACCGGAACTGACCGTTGACCCCTGCGCGCGCTAACAATACCGGATAAAACTTGCGCGCAGGGGTCAAAGGTCAGTTCCGGTCACGTCAACGGAAGCGGAAGTGACCTCACAGAGGTCATATGCAAATGTCACTTCCGAGCTCTGAGCTCCACAGGCTTTGAGCACCAGGAGCTCCGATCCAAGAGCTCTGCCACACGGGAGCTCCCACCACCACCACCGGGCGGTGGTGGTGGAATGTGGTGGTGGTGGTGTGTGTGTTTGTGTGTGGTGGTAGTGTGTGGTGTTGGTGTTGGTGTCTGTACATGTATCATACACACACGCATACGCAGGCATACACACACGCACACACACATACACACATACACAGAGACGCATACACACATACACATAGACTCATACACACACACACGCGTAAACACACTCGCAAGAACACACACATACACACACAGAGGGATACACACACATACACACGCACCGACACATACACCCACACACACATACACAGACGCATACACACACATACACACGTCCACACACACACACACGCACACACAGATGCATAAACACAGACGCACACATGCATACACACACAATATGACTGACTATTCACATGCAGGACATGAGATCTTCTGACCTGGGCCTGATAGAAGGCCGGGATGGTGGAACATTCTTGAGCATCCTAGGGTACAGGGTGCACCACAGGAGCGTGCGCCTGCATACGGAGACACACACAGACAGACGCACACGCACACATGCATACACACCCGCACACACACGCATACACACACATACACACGCACAGCCACACATACACACACATGCATACATACACACACACACAGACCCATACACACACTTGCATATACACACGCACACACGCACGCATACACACGCGCGCATACGTACACTTGCATACACACGCGCACGCATACACACACACGCAAACACACAGGCATACACACACACAGACGCATGCACAAATGCACAAATGCATACACAGACACACACACGCATACACACACGCGCACACCACACATACACACACACGCATACACACTGACGAATACACACACATACACGCATACACATGCACACACACACACATACACGCACACACATACACACAGACGCATACACGCACATACACACATACACGCACACGCATACACATACACATACACGCATACACACACACATACAAACATGCACACACACACACACACCAACACACACACACACACACACACACACACACAGAATATGACTGACTATTCACATGCAGGACATGAGAGCTTCTGGACCTGGGCCTGGCAGAAGTCCGGGATGGTGGAACATTCGTGAACATCCTAGGGTACAGGGTGCACCACAGGAGCGTGCACCTGCATACGGCGACACACATACACACACAAAGACGCATACACACACATGCATACACCCACACGCACACACACACGCACGCATACACACGCGTACACACACACTCACACACACACACACACACACACGAAAGCACACTCACACGCGTACACGCAAGCATACACACACACACGCACACACACGCGCGCATACTCTCATTGCGCCTTGTGCCGCTAGGTCAAAAGGGCTCGAAATGCGCTTTTAAACTACTAATCCTTCCTTCACTCCCCTAAAATGCTCACTTTCGCTACTACTCGTACTGATGACGTCACCGATGACGTCACAGATGCTGTGGACATCTCTCAAATCGTGGTCTACATCCCGAGAGCTACAAGATGACACCCACACGACGCATTCGGACCAAGGATGGTCCATCCCTACCTCACATCCCTTTCTTCACCGCCTCCCAAAGCTGCTCACTGCTACTATCAGCTCATGATCAGCCAATGACGCTACAGATGACAGCAAAATATGACGCTGCGCATAGATGGGCCTCCACGATGCTAACGTGGCCTACACGGTCCCTCTCTACCCCAAATACCTTCCTGCACTTTCCTAAAATGCCCACTTTCGCTACTACTCGTACTGATGACGTCACCAATGACGCCACAGATGACGTGAACATCCCTCAAATCGGGATTACACCCCGAGAGCTACAACATGACACCCCACGCGGTCCATTCGGACCAATAGTGCTCCATCTCTACACCAAATACTTTCCTTCACTTCCCCAAAATGTCCACTTTCGCTACTACGCCTACTGATGACGTTACAGATGACGCGAACATCCCTCAAATCGGGGTCTACACCCCGAGAGCTACAAAATGACACCTCCCACGACACAATCGGACCAAGGATGGTCCCTCTCTACCCCAAATACCTTCCTGCACTTCCCTAAAATGCCCACTTTCGCTACTATTCGTACTGATGACGTCACCGATGACGTCACAGATGAAGCGAACATCCCTAAAATGGAGATGTACACCCCGAGAGCTACAAAATGACACCTCCCAGGACGCATTCGGACCAAGGATGGCCCCTCTCTACCCCAAACACACCTCCATGCACCCCCAAAATGGCCACTTTACTTACTACAATCAACTGCGCATGCGCAGATTGACGCGACTTGCATTTATAAACACGCCATTCTGACTCTACCCCACACAAGCTTCACTTTGACACCTCCCACGACCCATTTGGACCCATAGTGGTCCATCTCTACCCCAAACACACCCCCACATACCCCCCAAAATGCCTGCTTTTTATACTACGGCCAGCCTGCGCATGAGCAGGCTATTGAACACGGACGAACCATTAGTCTAGTCGGATGTTCCTCCACGAGAGCTTCAAAATAAGACCTCATACGACACCATAGGACCATTAGGGACTCACCTAGACCCCAAAACGTCCACCCGGTATGGACCTATACCCCATAGCCTATGGGCCTACCCAGACCTCCGTGACTTTTTCCAAAAATTTCACCGCTTACCTCCGGGACCCCTCCCATCGTGTTCTAAATGAGGAGACGAGAAAAACAAGACCAAACAACCCATATCACAATGAACGTGTGTGAATTTCCCAGGTTGGACCTATACCCCCCATATAGCCAGTATGGGACTATATGGGCTGTATGGTACTTTTCCGAAAAATTTCACCGTTTCGCTCCAGGACCCTTCCCATCGTGTTCTAAATGACGAGACGTGAAAAACAAGACCAAACAACCCATATCACAATGAACGTGTGTGAATTTCCCAGGTTGAACCTATACCCCCATATAGCCAGTATAGGACTATATGGGCTATATGGTACTTTTCCAAAAATTTCAGCGTTTCGCTCCGGGACCCTTCCCATCGTGTTCTAAATGACGAGACGTGAAAAACAAGACCAAACAACCCATATCACAATGAACGTGTGTGAATTTCCCAGGTTGGACCTATACCCCTCACAGCCAGCCTATAGGCCTATATATAGACCTCGGTAACTTTTTCCAAAAATTTCACCGCTTCGCTCCGGGACCCCTCCCATCGTGTTTTTCTTGGTGAGACGAGAAAAACGAGACCCCACAACCCATAGTAAAGCCCATGAAAAAAAATGACCATCCCCATACCCCATACAGGCATTTTACCTTATATTGTATAATACAGACCCCTATTGTAGGTGTAAATCCGAGTTCCGCTTTTCATATTTTCGGAAAACAATCCTAATTTTACATGCACCCACCCCATTGACTTGATAGGCAGGCCCCGATAAGCCCGGGGACTGATATCAGCCCTTTTGGCTAGAGGTGATAGCCTATTTTAGGGGTCAAGTCCGTGTTCCGCTTTTTATAGTTTTGGGAAAAAATCCTAATTTTACATGCACCCACCCCATTGACTTGATAGGCAGGTCCCAATAAGTCCGGGGACCGATATTAGCCCTTTTGGGTAGGGTTGATAGGTGTTTTCCCCTATTGTAGGTGTAAATCCGAGTTCCGCTTTTCATATTTTCGGAAAACAATCCTAATTTTACATGCACCCACCCCATTGACTTGATAGGCAGGTCCCAATAAGTCCGGGGACCGATATTAGCCCTTTTGGGTAGGGTTGATAGGTGTTTTCCCCTATTTTAGGGGTAAAGTCCGTATTCCGCTTTTTATATTTTCGGGAAAAAATTCTAATTTTACATGCACCCACCCCATTGACTTGATAGGCAGGTCCCAATAAGCCCGGGGGACCGATATTAGCCCTTTTGGCTAGGGTTGATAGGTGTTTTCCCCTATTTTAGGGGTAAAGTCTGTGTTCCGCTTTTTATATTTTCGGAAAAAAATCCTAATTTTACATGCACCCACCCCATTGACTTGATAGGCAGGCCTCGATAAGCCCGGGGACCGATATTAGCCCTTTGGGCTAGAGTTGATAGGAGTTTTCCCCTATTTTAGGGGTAAAGTCCGTGTTCCGCTTTTTATATTTTCGGGGGAAAATCCTAATTTTACACGCACCCACCCCATTGATTGATAGGCAGGCCCCGATAAGCCCGGGGCCCGATATTAGCCCTTTTGGCTAGGGTTGATAGGTGTTTTCCCCTATTTTAGGGGTAAAGTCCGTATTCCGCTTTTTATAGTTTCGGGGAAAAAATCCTAATTTTACATGCACCCACCCCATTGACTTGATAGGCAGGTCCCAATAAGCCCGGGGACCGATATTAGCCCTTTTGGCTAGGGTTGATAGGTGTTTTCTCCTATTTTAGGGGTAAAGTCCGTATTCCGCTTTTTATAGTTTCGGGAAAAATCCTAATTTTACATGCACCCACCCATGACTGGATGCCCCTTCACGAATGCTTCACTTTGATACCTCACTCGACCCAATCGGACCATGCAGCGTATTTGAAGTCTGGGGACAACTTTTTCTCCGCGGAAGCTTTCTTCCGCGACCGCATTACCGCCAGACCGCATCACCGCGAAAGAATACATGCCCAGGTAGACTCGTACCTAGCCCCCAACTCACACGCACCGTTGGGGTCTAGTAAGCGACAGGCATTTTGTATTCTCTGATTGGCTGAATTACCGGTCTAAATCTAGACCGGTAAATAGACCAATGTCAATATGTGTTGTTGTTGTTCGTGTGTATCTAGTGACCAGTACTCGTCTATGGTGCGATAAAGGGCCTTCAGCGCTACGGCCACCAATCCACCAAGTATTATATAGATCCTTTGTAAGATTTGATGAGCGATGAGCGATTATGGTATGTTTCCTAAATAAAGCCCTCGCTTCTACGACTACCACGACGTCCAAACAAGCATGGAGGGGCATGGTGGGTGGAGAATACCATGGGCCAATCACTGTGCAGTGCTGATTTAAAATGCCTGTCGATAACTAGTCTCCATAGAGCGATAGCGAATTGGAGCTGGGTACGAGTCTAATGCCCAGGGGCCCTTTGCCGGAACTATAGTCACCCAGAGTTACCTCCCCCTAGATTGGAACTCTTCTGTGTTGGAGGTAGTTTTTGGTCTCTTGAGAAACAACGCCACCTACCGCCACCAAGAGTTATCTCCCCCGGCAAAACCTGACTTTAAAATGGTAGACTATACTACTTAGGAACCTGGAACTAGAACTGATGAAACAGAGCTTGGCGGGGAGGGGGGGGGGGGGGGTGAATATGCCCAGATCTAAATCGGTATGAAGAAAATTACCAAAATTAAAGTTGCATATGTCATTAGACCTAGAACTACTAATGAAGTCAAGAGCTAAGAGATAGATCTAACCGACGTGAAGAAAATCACGTGAAAGTTTCAGTTTAGTACTGGAAAGTTCAATGCTTGCAGCCTGCAGTGGGTGGGGGAGCTCAAGCAAATCACAGAACGGAAGTTGCATAGGCCTATACATGTTAACCTGGTACCACAAATCTGAATCGGTTGGGCGGGGGTGGGGGGGGTTGGTGCACTAGAAATAATGTTGCGTACCGGTACTCTCTAAACAAACTTGAGTCAATGGTTCACTCAAGTAATCGAGTGAAAATCCATTCCTCTCAATTATCTTTCAGTTTAGTTAAAGTCGCCGAAGTTTGATTGAGTCACTCCATTTTGAATTAAATTCCCTTTTATGCGACAAAGCCTTTAAATATAATTGCCTCCCTAACGTGTTTGATAAGCGACGAATACCCCCAGCTGCAAAAATCTAAATTCGATCTAAATTCAAAATTACCCGGGGTCAAAAGTATGATGCCCATGTAAGCTCTTTACTACGGACCGTACGGCATGACCATCGTGTACACATTGAAGCTAAATAACATGTAATCGAACAAAGTAGCTTTCAGATAAACGTATTTGTTTTTCACTTCGTCAAATCGTGTCTAGAGTTTATGAACTTCATTTGTAAATTCTATGCAGCTTTATAGGATTCAACACGTAATTAATTATTCTCAATGCGTACCACCTTGTCAGATATCACGCCGCCAGGTAACGAGGTTGAAAATGGGAACCGACAGATATTTGTGGAATTAAATCGTCAATCTGAACGTCCTAGAAAAAAGCAGTCGAATTTCCTGTGTATATGCCTCGACCTTTTGATTGATAAATATTTCCACTCCGCTCACGGAATAATGAGTGAATAGGTCACCAAACACCAATATTGTCAGCGTAAACCAATATCTTTCACGCCCCCTGAAAACAGGAAGTTGGACATGGAGTGTCCTTCACTTAAAATAGTAGTATATAAAACCCTTCTTCATTAGCATTGAGGCAGTTTTCGAGAGGCTGATCCGGTTATGTGACTTCTGGGTCAAAGGGCGCTCTGGGGAGGACATTATTCCGAGTATGACGTGACTGCCGGTATCAGTCTGAGCAAGCGCAGTGTATCAGCAGCAGAAAAAGGGCATTTGAGTGGACGTTTTGTGATATAGACCATATTTGGTCCAAATGGATCGCGTGAGGTGTGATATTGAAGCGTAAAGTTCGACTCGACTGCTTTGTAGTGGGAATCCCGCCAATCTGCACATGCGCAGCCAGGGAGTATTAGAAAAAGCGCTTTTATATGGACATTTTGTCGTAGAGATGAAACGTCTGGTCCAAATGGGTCGTCTGATTTGTCATATTGAAGCGCTCGTGGAGTAGAGTCCGACTGGACTGGTCTGTATTGGAAATCCCTTCAATCTATACGCATGCGCTGTCAGGGAGTAGTAGAAAAATGGCATTTGAGTGGATGTTTTAGGGTAGAAATGTACCATCTGTCGTCTACATGGGCTGTGTGGGTGTTATATTGAACCGCTTGTGAAGTAGGTAGATTTGGGGTGAAACGTGCCTGTGCACTCCGAGAGTAGTAGAGAAAGGGCACTTTCTGTGGTGCGTTATATGACCACTCTTTCCCACATGTCTTCTTCCTCCTCCTCCTCCCCCCTCCACACAACTACACACACACACACACACTAGCTCAGTCAGAAGGAACTACCAGGTAGTGGGGGTCCCCATCTCCCCCGAACGCATTACTGCGCAGTTTCGAAAATGCCCTTTCTCTACTACTCTCGGGGTGCACAGGTACGTTTCGCCTCCAATCTGCCTACTCCACAAGCGATTCAATATAACACCCGATACATGTGGACCACAGGTGGTACATCTCTACCCCAAAACATCCACACAAATGCCATTTTTCTACTATTCCCTGACAGCGCATACGTAGATTAAAGGGATTTCCAAAACGGACCAGTCCAGTCGGACTCTACATCACGAGCGCTTCAATATGACAACTCAGACAATCCATTTGGACCAGACAGTTCATCTCTTCCACAAAACGTCCATATAAATGCGCAGATTGACGGGATTTCCAATACAATCCAGTCGAACTTTACGCTTCAATATCACACCTCACGCGACCCATTTAGACCAAAAATGGTCTATATCACAAAAACGTCCACCCAAACACCCTTTTTCTACTACTGACAGACTGTGCTTGTGCAGATTGATACTGGCAATCACGTCATATCCAGAAGTAATGTCATCCCCAGAAGCGCCCTTTGGCCCAGAAGTCACATAACCGGTTCATCCTCTCGAAAACTGCCTCAACGCTAATGAAGAAGGGTTTTATGTACCGGTACTACTCTTTTGAGGGAAGGACAATCCATGTCCAAATTCCTAATATATTTGTTTACGCTGACAATATTGGTGTTTGGTGACCGATTCACTCATTATTTCGTTAGCGGAGTGGAAATATTTATCAATCAACAAATCAAGGCGTAAAAACAGGAAATTCGACCGCTTTTTCTTGCACGTTCAGATTGACGATTTAATTCCACACATATCTGGATTACAAGAATTGTCGGCAAGGTGGTACGCATGGAGAATAATTAATTACGCGTTGAATCCTATAAAGCTGTATAGAATTCACATGTGAAGTTCATAAAATCTATACACGCTTTGACGAAGTGAAAAGGAATACGTTTACCTGAAAGCTACTTTGTTCGATTACATGTTATTTAGCTTTAATTTATACATGACGGTCATGCCGTACCCGTAGTAAAGAGCTTTCATGGGTCTCGTACTTTTAGTCCCGGGTAATTTTGAATTGAAATCGAATTTAGATTTTTGCAGCTGGGGTATTGGTCGCTTATCAAACACGTTAAAGGGGGGGGGGGGCAATTATAGTTACAGTCGTTTGTCGCCTAACGGGCATCAACCAATCGGAGTCTGGTAAGCCAGCCGCCCCAACCCCCGCTCCCTCTCTACCGCTTCATTATTTCTAGTGCCGGAGTCACTTTATTGAAATTTAACTCTGAAAGTAAAAATGGAAATTTATACCACTCAAGTAAATTTCACTCAAATTGAGTGCGTTTTACTTGAGTGAAAATAACCTTCACTCATTGGAATAAACTATTCGACTTGTTTTATCAGCTAAAATGGAGTGACTCAATCAAACTTCAGGGACTTTAAACTGAAACATAAATTGAGAGAAATGAATTTCCACTCGATTACTTGAGTGAACCATTGAATCAATTTTGTTTAGAGAGTACGCCCCCCCCCCCCGCCCAACCGATTTAGATTTGTAGTGCCAGGATAGCATGCATAGGCCTCTGCAACTTCCGTTTTGTGATTTGCTCACTCCCCAACCCCCTGCAGGCTGCACCCATTGAACTTTCTAGTACTAAATTACAAACTGAAACTTCCATGTGATTTTCTTCACGTCATTTAGATCTATCTATCGGTTTCATTAGTTCTAGTTCCAGGTTCCTGTTTCTGTGGTGCGCTATATGATCACACCTCCCACACCTGTCCCCCTCCCCCCCCCCCTGCTCCCGCTCCTTCCACACAACTACACACACGGAGGTAACTCTTCCAGATAGTCGGGGGATCTCCCCATAGCTCCGAAAATGCCCTTTCTCTACTACTCCCTGAGTGCGCATGCACGTATCACCCCCAGCCTGCCTACTCCACAAGCGATTAAAAAAAATACCCCATACGGCCAATGTGAACCACGGATTTTACGAATTTTACTGAAACATAATTGAGAGGAATGAATTTCCACTGAATTACCTGTGTGAACTATCGACTCAAGTGTGTTTACTTAGAAAGTGTGCAACGATTCAAATTTGTAGTGCCAAGTTAACATGTATATATGCAACTTTCGTTTTGGGATTTGTTTCTCTCCCCTGGCCGCCCCCTGCAGACTGCACCCATTCAAGTATCTAGTCCTAGATTACAAACTGCAATTTTCATGTCGATTTTCTTCACGTCGGTTAGATCTAAGTAGTGTATAAAGCGTAAATTGAACCATATTTGCCCCTTATATAGAGGTAATTTGGGGCGGAAACGAGGCGGGAGGAGAGGTCAAGTGCAATATAGTTCCGGCAGAAGGACCAAAAGCTACCTCCAGCACAGGAGAGTTCCAATTGTTGCAGGAGATGTATTCAGGATGTATTCATCCGCGGTGATGCGTTTTGGCCGCGGTTTTGGCGGTGATTCGGTCTCGGGGAAAAAGCTTCCGAGGAGAAAAAGTAGTCCCTAGATAAAATGGTCCGATGGGGTCGAGTGAGGTATCAAAGTGAAGCTTATGTGAAGGGGCATCTAATGGGCTGGGTGTGTGGTTGAAATATCGGCCTTCTGCGCATGCGCGGTGGCCGAAGGGTATGAAAATAGCCGTGTTGGAGCTAGGGGAGCCCCTAATGGTCCAATAGGATCGAGTGAGGTATCAAAGTGAAGCATTCGTGAAGGGGCATCTAATGGACTGGGTGTGGGGTTGAAATATCGCCATTCTGCGCATGCGCGGTGGCCGAAGGGTATGAAAATAGCCTTTTTGGAGCTAGGGGAGTCTCTAATGGTCCAATGGGGTCGAGTGAGGTATCAAAGTGAAGCCTAGGTGAAGGGGTATTTTATGGCTGGGTGGGTGCATGTAAAATTTTTCCTGAAAAAAAACGGAAAACGGACTTTATCGAAAAACCTGGGGAAATGCCTATATGGGGTATGGGGGGTATATAGGTCGCCGGGCTTAACGGGGCTCGCCTGTCAATAGAGTTATCTCCCCCTAGTTCCAGGGTGGGTGTATGTAAAAATTTTCCTGAAAAAATACGGAACACGGACTTTATTCTAAATTACGGGAAAATGCCTATATGGGGTATGGGAGGTATAGGACCATCCTGGGAAACCTACTTCTCCACATTTGCGGTATAGGTTGTGGGGGTCTCGTTTTACTCGTCTCGTCATTTAGAACATGATAGGAAGTGTCCCCGTGCGAATCGGTGAAATTTTTGAAAAAAGTCACCGAACCCCATATAGTCCCATACTGAGGGTATAGGATCAATGTTTGTCCCCCTGGGAAACGTACTTCTATACATTTGCGGTAGGGTTGTGGGGTCTCGTTTTACTCGTCTCGTCATTTAGAACATGATAGGAAGTGTCCTCGTGCGAATCGGTGAAATTTTTGAAAAAGTACGATATAGCCCCATATAGACATATATATATAAATATATATTCCCATACTGGGGTATAGGTTCAATGTTTATCCTACTGGGAAACCCACTTCTATACATTTGCGGTAGGGTTGTGGGGTCTCGTTTTTCACGTCTCGTCATTTAGAACATGATAGGAAGTGTTGCGGAGCGAATCTGTGAAATTTTTGAAAAAAGTCACCAAGGCCTGGGTAGGCCCATAGGCCTATACCGCATGGCTATGGGTGTATAGGGCCATACGGGGTGGCCGTGTTGGAGTCTAGGTGGGCCCCTAATGATTCTATGATGTCGTATGAGGTCTTATTTTGAAGCTCTCGTGGAGGAGCACTTGACTACACTAATGGTTGGTCCGTGTTCAATAGTCTGCGCATGCGCAGCCTGGCCGTAGTAGAGAAACCAGGCATTTTTGGGGTATGCGGGTGTGTGTTTGGGTTAGAGATGGGCTATTCACGGTTCGAATGGGTCGTGTGAGGTATCAATGTGAAGCTTGTGTGGGGTAGAGTCAGAATGGCGTGTTTTTAAATGCAAGGCGCGTCAATCTGCGCATGCGCAGTCTGGCCGTAGTAGAGAAATCAGGCATTTTGGGGGTATGTGGGTGTGTGTTTGGGGTAGAGATGGACCGCTATGGATCCGAATAGGTCGTGGAAGGTGTCAAAGTGAGTTAGAGTCAGAATGGTGTGTTTTTACGTGCAAGTCGCGTTAATCTGCGCATGCGCAGTTGGTTGTAGTAAGTAAAGTGACCATTTTGGGGCAGTACATGAAGGTATTTGGGGTCGACATGGACTATTCACGCTTCGAATGCGTCTTGGAAGGTGTCAGCTTGTAGTTCTCAGGGTGTAGACCCTGATGTGAGGGATGTTCCCGTCACCTGTGACGTCATCGGTGACGTCATCAGTACGAGTAGTAAGTAAAGTGGGTATTTTGGGGCAGTGAAAGGAAGGTATTTGGTGTAGAGATGGGCCATCCTTGGTCCGAATGCATCCTGGGAGGTGTCATTTTGTAGGTCTCGGGGTGTAGACCCCGATTTGGGGGCTGTTCACAGCATCTGTGACGTCATTGGTGACGTCATCAGTACGAGTAGTAGCGAAAGTGAGCATTTTGGGGAAGTGAAGGAAGGTATTTGGGTAGAGATGGACCATCCTTGGTCCGAATGCGTCGTGTGGGGTGTCATCTTGTAGTTTTCGGCGTGCAGACCCCGATTTGAGGCATGTTCGCGTCATATGTGACGCCATCGGTGACGTCATCAGTAGGAGTAGTAGCCAAACAGAGCATTTTGGGGCAATGAAAGAAGGTATTTGGTGTAGAGATGGACCATCCTTGGTCAGAATGCGTCCTGTGGGGTGTCATCTTGTAGCCTTCGAGGTGGAGATCACGATTTGGGGGAAGTCCACAGCATCTGTGACGTCATTGGTGACGAAATCAGTACAAGTAGTAGCGAAAGTTAGCATTTTTGGGCAGTGAAGGAAGGTATTTGGTGTAGAGATAGACCATCCATATCTGTCATGCATTATACCAAATCTGTGCTGTATTATACCATATCTGTCCCGAATTATACCATATCTGTGCTGTATTATACCATATCTGTACTGTGTTATACAATATCTGTCTGTATTATACCAAGTCTGTCCTGCATTGTACAATATTTGTCCTCTATTATACCATATATGTCCTGTATTATGCCAAATCTGTCCTGTATTATACAGTATCTGTCCTTTATTATACCAAATCTGTGCTGTATTGTAGCATATCTATACTGTATTGTACCATATGTCCTGTATTTTACAATATATGCCCTCTATTATACCATATCTGTGCTGTATTATACCATATGTGATGCATTATATAATATCTGTGCTGTATTATACCATATCTGTGCTGTATTGTATCATATATGTCCTGTGTTATACCATATCTGTGCTGTATTTTACAGTATGTCCTGTATTGTACCATATATGACCTCTAATATACCATATCTGAGATGCATTATGCCATATATCTGTGCTGTATTATACCATATCTGTCCTGCATTATACCAAATATGTGCGGTATTATACCATATCCGTGTCTGTACTGTATTATACAGTATCTGTCCTGTATTGTACCATATATGTCCTGTATTATACCATATGTCTTGTATTATACAATGTTTGTCTTCTATTGTATCATATCTGTCATGCATCATACCATACATATGTGCTGTATTATACCATATCTGTTCTACATTATACCAAATCTGTGATGTACTATACCATATCTGTCCTGAATTATAACATATCTGTGCTTTATTATACAATATCTGGCCTGCTTTATACCAAATCTGTGCTGTATTATACCATATCTGTCTTGAATTATACCATATCTGTGCTGTATTATACCATATCTGTTCTGTGTCATACAATATCCGTTCTGTATTTTACCAAATCTATCCTGTATGGTACCATGTTTGTCCTCTATTTTACAATATACGTTCTGTATTATACAAAATCTGTGCTGTATTATACAGTATATGTCCTGTATTATATAAAATCTGTGCAGTATTATACAATATTTGCCCTCTATTATACCATATCTGTGCTGTATTATACCATATGTGATGTATTATACCATATCTCTCCTGTATTATACCATATCTGTGCTGTATTGTATCATATATGTCCTGTGTTATACATATCTGTGCTGTATTTTACAGTATCTGGCCTGTATTGTACCATATATGACCTGTATTATACCATATCTGTCCTGTATTGTACAATGTTTGTCCTCTAATATACCATATCTGAGATGCATTATACCATATATCTGTGCTGTATTATACCATATCTGTCCTACATTATACCAAATATGTGCGGTATTATACCATATCTGTGCTGTATTATCCCGTGTCTGTACTGTATTATACAGTATCTGTCCTGTAGTGTACCATATATGTCCTGTATTACACCATATCTGTCTTGTATTATACAATGTTTGTCCTCTATTGTATCATATCTGTCCTGCATTATACCAAATCTGTTCTGTACTATACCATATCTGTCCTGAATTATAACATATCTGTGCTTTATTATACAATATCTGTCCTACATTATACCAAATCTGTGCTGTATTATGCCATATCTGTCTTGAATTATACCATATCTGTGCTGTATTGTACCATATCTGTTCTGTGCTATACAATATCCGTTCTGTATTTTACCAAATCTATCCTGTATGGTACCATGTTTGTCCTCTATTATACAATATAAGTTCTGTATTATAAAAAAATCTGTGCTGTATTATACCATATGTGATGTATTATAGAATATCTGTCCTGTATTATACCATATCTGTGCTGTATTGTATCATATATGTCCTGTGTTATACCACATCTGTGCTGTATTTTACAGTATCTGGCCTGTATTGTACCATATATGACCTGTATTATACCATATCTGTCCTGTATTATACAATGTTTGTCCTCTAATATACCATATCTGAGATGCATTATACCATATATCTGTGCTGTATTATACAGTATATGTGCTGCATTATATAAAATCTGTGCAGTATTATACAATATTTGCTCTCTATTATACCATATCTGTGCTGTATTATACCATATGTGATGTATTATACAATATCTGTCCTGTATTATACCATATCTTTGCTGTATTGTATCATATATGTCCTGTGTTATACCATATCTGTGCTGTATTTTACAGTATCTGTCCTGTATTGTACCATATATGTCCTGTGTTATACCATATGTCTTGTATTATACAATGTTTGTCTTCTATTGTATCATATCTGTCATGCATCATACCATATATATGTGCTGTATTATACCATATCTGTCCTGCATTATACCAAATCTGTGATGTACTATACCATATCTGTCCTGAATTATAACATATCTGTGCTTAACATATCTGTGCTTTATTATACAATATCTGGCCTGCTTTATACCAAATCTGTGCTGTATTATACCATATCTGTCTTGAATTATACCATATCTGTGCTGTATTATACCATATCTGTTCTGTGTTATACAATATCCGTTCTGTATTTTACCAAATCTATCCTGTGTGGTACCATGTTTGTCCTCTATTTTACAATATACGTTCTGTATTATACAAAATCTGTGCTGTATTATACAGTATATGTCCTGCATTATATAAAATCTGTGCAGTATTATACAATATTTGCCCTCTATTATACCATATCTGTGCTGTATTATACCATATGTGATGTATTATACAATATCTCTCCTGTATTATACCATATCTGTGCTGTGTTGTATCATATATGTCCTGTGTTATACCATATCTGTGCTGTATTTTACAGTATCTGGCCTGTATTGTACCATATATGACCTGTATTATACCATATCTGTCCTGCATTATACAATGTTTGTCCTCTAATATACCATATCTGAGATGCATTATACCATATATCTGTGCTGTATTATACCATATCTGTCCTACATTATACCAAATATGTGCGGTATTATACCATATCTGTGCTGTATTATCCGTGTCTGTACTGTATTATACAGTATCTGTCCTGTATTGTACCATATATGTCCTGTATTACACCATATCTGTCTTGTATTATACAATGTTTGTCCTCTATTGTATCATATCTGTCCTGCATTATACCAAATCTGTTCTGTACTATACCATATCTGTGCTGTATTGTATCATATATGTCCTGTGTTATACCATACATGTCCTGTATTTTACAGTATGTCCTGTATTGTACCATATATGTCCTGTATTATACCATATCTGTCCTGTATTATACACTGTTTGTCCTCTAATATACCATATCTGAGATGCATTATACCATATATCTGTGCTGTATTATACCATATCTGTCATGCATTATACCAAATATGTGCGGTATTATACCATATCTGTGCTGTAATATCCCGTGTCTGTACAGTATTATACAGTATCTGTCCTGTATTGTACCATATATGTCCTGTATTATGCCATATCTGTCTTGTATTATACAATGTTTGTCCTCTGTTGTATCATATCTGTCATGCATTATACCATATATATGTGCTGTGTTATACCATATCTGTCCTGCATTATAGCAAATCTGTGCTGTACTATACAATATCTCTCCTGAGTTATAACATAGCTGTGCTTTATTATACCATATCTGTCTTGAATTATACCAAATCTGTGCTGTATTATACCATATCTGTCCTGCACTATACCAAATATGTGTGGTATTATACCATATCTGTGCTAATAAAGGACAGATACTGTATAATACAGGACAGATTTGGTATAATACAGAACAGATATGGTAAAACACAGGACAGATATGGTATAATACAGCACAGATATGGTATAATTCAGGACGGATATGGTACAATACAGCATAGATTTGGTATAATGCATGACAGATATGGATGGTCTATCTCTACACCAAATACCTTCCTTCACTGCCCAAAAATGCTAACTTTCGCTACTACTTGTACTGATTTCGTCACCAATGACGTCACAGATGCTGTGGACTTCCCCCAAATCGTGATCTCCACCCCGAAGGCTACAAGATGACACCCCACAGGACGCATTCTGACCAAGGATGGTCCATCTCTATACCAAATACCTTCCTGTACTGCTCCAAAATGCTCTGTTTGGCTACTACTCCTACTGATGACGTCACCGATGACGTCACAGATGACGCGAACATGCCTCAAATCAGGGTGTGCACGCCGAAAACTACAAAATGACACCTTCCAGGACGCATTCGGACCAAGGATGGTCCATCTCTACCCAAATACCTTCCTTCACTGCCCCAAAATGCTCACTTTCGCTACTACTCATACTGATGACGTCACCAATGACGTCACAGATGCTGTGAACAGCCCCCAAATCGGGGCCTACACCCTGAGACCTACAAAATGACACCTCACAGGACGCATTCGGACCAAGGATGGCCCATCTCTAAACCAAATACCTTCCTTTCACTGCCCCAAAATACCCACTTTACTTACTACTCGTACTGATGACGTCACCGATGACGTCACAGGTGACGGGAACATCCCTCAAATCAGGGTCTACACCCTGAGAACTACAAGCTGACACCTTCCAGGACGCATTCGAAGCGTGAATAGTCCATGTCGACCCCAAATACCTTCATGTACTGCCCCAAAATGGTCACTTTACTTACTACAACCAACTGCGCATGTGCAGATTAACGCGACTTGCACGTAAAAACACACCATTCTGGCTCTAACCCACACAAGCTTCACTTTGACACCTTCCACGACCTATTCGGATCCATAGCGGTCCAACACACACCCACATCCCCCCAAAATGCCTGATTTCTCTACTACGGCCAGACTGCGCATGCGCAGATTGACGCGACTTGCATTTAAAAACACGCCATTCTGACTCTACCCCACACAAGCTTCACATTGATACCTCACACGACCCATTCGAACCGTGAATAGTCCATCTCTAACCCAAACACACACCCACATACCCCCAAAAATGCCTGGTTTCTCTACTACGGCCAGGCTGCGCATGCGCAGACTATTGAACACGGACCAACCATTAGTGTAGTCAAGTGCTCCTCCACGAGAGCTTCAAAATAAGACCTCATACGACATCATAGGATCATTAGGGGCCCACCTAGACTCCAACACGGCCACCCCGTATGGCCCTATACACCCATAGCCATGCAGTATAGGCCTATGGGCCTACCCAGGCCTTGGTGACTTTTTTCAAAAATTTCACCGATTCGCTCCACAACACTTCCTATCATGTTCTACATGACGAGACGTGAAAAACGAGACCCCACAACCCTACCGCAAATGTCGAGAAGTAGGTTTCCCAGTAGGATAAACATTGAAACTATACTCCAGTATGGGAATATATATTTATATATACATGTCTATATGGGGCTATATCGTACTTTTTCAAAAATTTCACCGATTCGCACGGGGATACTTCCTATCATGTTCTAAAGGACGAGACGAGTAAAACGAGACCCCACAACCCTACCGCAAATGTATAGAAGTACGTTTCCCAGGGGGACAAACATAGGTCCTATACCCCAGTATGGGCCTATATGAGGCTTATCGTACTTTTTCAAAAATTTCACCGATTCGCTCCGGGACACTTCCTATCATGTTTGTCTTGACGAGACTAAGAAAACGAGACCCCACAACCTATACCGCAAATGTCGAGAAGTAGGTTTCCCAGGATGGTCCTCCTATACCTCCCATACCCCATATAGGCATTTTCCCGTAATTTAGAATAAAGTCCGTATTCCGTATTTTTTCAGGAAAATTTTTACATACACCCACCCTGGAACTAGGGGGAGATAACTCTATTGACAGGCGAGCCCCGTTAAGCCCGGCGACCTATATACCCCCCATACCCCATATAGGCATTTTCCCGGATTTTTCGATAAAGTCCGTTTTCCGTTTTTTTTTTTCTTTAGGAAAAATTTTACATGCACCCACCCAGCCATAAAATACCCCTTCACCTAGGCTTCACATCGATACCTCACTCGACCCCATTGGTCCATTAGGGACTCCCCTAGCTCCAACACGTCTATTTCCATACCCTTGGGCCACCGCGCATGCGCAGAATGACCCTAATTCAACCCCACACCCAGCCCATCAGATGCCCCTTCACGAAGGCTTCACCTTGATACCTCCCTCGACCCATTGGTCCATTAGGGGCTCCCCTAGCTCCAACACGGCTATTTTCATACCCTTCGGCCATCGCGCATGCGCAGAAGGCCGATATGTCAACCCCACACCCAGCCCATTAGATGCCCCTTCACATAAGCTTCACTTTGATACCTCACTCGACCCCATCGGACCATTTTATCTAGGGACTACTTTTTCTCCGCGGAAGCTTTTTCCCGAGACCGAATCACCGCCAAACCCGCGGCCAAACTGCATCACCGCGGATGAATACATCCTGAATACATCCCCTCCAACAATTGGAACTCTCCTGTGCTGGAGGTAGCTTTTGGTCCTTCTGCCGGAACTATACTGCACTTGACCTCTCCTCCTCAAATCCTCCCCAAATGACCTCTACATCCGGGTGAAAGGGTTGCCCATTCACGCTTTATACACTACTGACGTCACAGGAGAGCTCGCTAATGACAGGTAGCAATTTAGTATGAATTACATACTGGGAGAGATTTCTTTTAGTGGCATTTAGAAGTTGGGAAGTAGATAAATAAACAAATTACTTATGGATAACAACTTCTAGTTTATTCGGGACGACGTTTTGATACAGGTATCGTTCTCAAGACAATGACATCAATAAATAAATAAGCCGTATATATTCATCCCCAGCGCGTATGAACCCCACCGTGCCTTGAAGCCCACCTTGTTAATTAATCCAGCCATCTTCACAAGCCTAATTCTGTCCTATTAAATATTTCTCACCTAGTATAATACTATTGTTATCACACTGTTGACATTCACTCAAGGAACTGTATAATACTGCTTCTTCACAATTCGACTTGAGAATACTACCGCCTGATAAATAGCAGTGTAAATTGACTCCAAAATGCCGTATTGTGCCGCCTACGGTTGTACAAATGAGCAGAAAAAAGGTTTAAACGCACCCCTCCCCACATTGGTTTTCCGGTCATTGCAGTTCTGCTTATCTTATAATATACTCCTTCCTCAAGGCTTCGTTTTTAGAATTAGTGCGCGAGCTAAAAATAGCTTACGTCAAAATATTTAGGAGAGGGTATTTGAAATCAGGCGAGTGGTTGCAATATAATACAATATAAAATATGACCGTTTACGCGAGCTAAATATCACTCTCGTCACATGAATTTACTAGACTGTTTGCGTGCAGGTGGGCTATCTGATAATGTCACCAACACCCGTTGTGCGAGAAATTGCCCCCCCCCCATGTATCTGCGAAAAGTCGGGAGCAGGACAGCTAGAAAGTCGCAATTTGTTCTTTCCTATCAATTACGCTACCTGGACGGCATATTCCTACTGGAAATAATTTATTGAACACAGATTTGCCAGAAGTAAAAAAAAAATGAACTAAATATTTTTGGTAGATAATATATAACGTCGTACTTTCAAACTGACCTGAACGAAAGAGAAAACTCCAAAATTGGCGTACGTCTCAGTGTTGAAATTTCACAAACTAGGCCTGGACTAACAAATTATTTCGATTTTTGTCTAAATATTTATTCATTCTGTGCATAGGGGGCCTATATATAACGTCCGGCATAGATAATAAATAACATTCCGTGTGGGTTTGTTCCATCTGTTTCAGATTCGCTTTCCCTCTGTTCTACCTCATTTCGGTCGTTTGGTACGGGTTCAAACTGATACGGCAGAACGTCAAGATGTCCATTTATGTCCTCTGTATACAGATCATCATCACTGGCATATTCTTCCATGGTTTCGAATCGTTTTCGATTAATTATACAGCGATATACGCGATGGAGTAATCGCAAATCCACAGCTTAATATATAGCTCAGACAGTTGCCCGCAGGAGACGCTCGCCTGTCTGACGTCACAAGGTCACGTGACGCCTAAGCTCATTAACGAGTTAACTGGCGGAAATTGAGCCACAGGTCTTTAATTAAAAAGGCTTAAATACGCCCACAGGGGACAAGGAAAATTTTTTTTAAAAAATTCTTAATTAAGTACTAACTCTTCTGACACATATTCCAGAGAAAAAAGAATATCGATTAAAATCCTTTAAACATATATTCTATGTCTGAGTCTGACTTGGCCATCTTTCAACCTCGCTGTAGCCATAATACTACGGTTCACTAAAGTAGCGGCTTTAAATTAAATAGGACTGATGGCGGTTTATATACTTAAGCAAATCTTTAAAGTAGTGATTTTCTAAAGTTATCGAAGACAAGATGTGTTGTTTTCTTAATAAACCTCTGTATCCGTGCCTTAATTCATATATAATATACATACATGCCAGCACCAGAGTATCGGGTCTCTTCAAATATAAATAGCCTCTTTATTACTTTAACCGATGTCGTTATACCCATGTTTTCCTTTTCTACATTATAATTGATATTACAAGCGTCTAGTCCGTCATTGAATATTCAGCAGTCGTCCATTAAAGAATTGTCGCGTCCATAAACCAAATATCTAATTCATATAATAGCATTAGCATCGAATTAAATAAACACACACACACACAACAACAATCATAGTATACATAAAAATAGGCTAGTTTCCTGCAAGAGAAACACGGTCAACAGTTTTCAATGATGCCGGCAAGACATCATGATGTTCCAAAGTATCAAATCCGTATCGCTGATCAGTATTCTTAATCCATATGATTTTCGTTGTAAAGTCGTTATCTAGAGAATTACGTATCTCAGTCACGCTTTGATTGTGGATGCTCATGCGAACACCATGAGGATCTTGAAGTACATGGGTCCATACGGCACCTAGCCTCGGGAATAAGTAATTCGCGTCAGATTACACGGAGGACATTTGCGAACCCTATTTGCTTGCCCATCTGGCTATAACTTATTTTGATCAATAATCTTTTGTATTCGACCTAGAAGACTAAATAATTATAGCAATATTCGCCAACTTCAACCTCAGTGTAAGCATTTAATTTCAGCTCATTGAATATGCGGTTTTAAACCAAATCAGCTCATTGGTGGTTTATATGCATGAGCTCTTATTTGAAGGCAGTGCTTTTCCAAAGTGTTTATTTTTAATAAACCTCTGTGTCCATGCCTCACATTCGTGTATAATATAGAGTCAATATGTTGTTGTGTTTGTTTATAGTCTTGTTGGAATGATCTATACTGCAAGAAAATTCGAGCAAGCCAAATCCCCTTTTCCTGGCGTTAATAATTGAGCTAGAGATAATAAGAAAGGGAAGCCAAAAACCCCAAATCTTCGACATGGTGGAGAACCCGGGCAGATTTGTGAAAGATCGTCCTATCAAACTTGTATGGTTATTCTTAAATACAGTTTGAGGAAGGAAAATAGAGATCTTAATTGAATAGGATTCATTTAAATATTTAAATAATGAATACAAATATGTTTTGGAATAGTCGATTGGTAATGGTGCATCCGGTTTAAATTTTATTAGTTTTCAGGTGAGAAAAGGTGATTGCTTAGAAATAAATAATTCCTTGTTCTTTTGATTGGAAATACCGCGCATGCGACTATAGCATATGGAAATTAGGGCCGTCAAAAAATCTGAATAGTGTGGAAATGCTTCGGAGTGATACGTATGAGTGGGTTACTGATTGGCTGTCCTATGTATATGTCCACACCTACCGCCATATTAGAAGGAATGACGTACGTATATTGAGAGAATACGTTATTCAACACACAGTCGATAGGTAGCTTCTGATTGACTCTGTTTTGTAGATGAAATGTACATCAGGATTATGAATGTTTTAGGTGGTCCCATCTATCGGGGCTACTTCAAAGTGTGAACAGAGAAATCGGCTTGTGCATGAAGATGTCAACAATAGAACCTTACAAGAAAGACAACTTATTTCTTCCATAAAAGGCAATGAATAATCTATCTGGCATTTCTTTATGTATATACGAAAGACAATATACGCTGTTCACTGGATGTGGAACTTTTAGAAAATATAGATGCTCTGTTATTGACAACTGCCAGCCACAGAACACGAAACAAACACAGGGCGTAATCCATCAATGATGACACTGTGTGATCATTCAGAACTCTACAGAGGGGACCGATTGTACGCTCAGAAGACGACAACATGAATTTCCTATGAATCCTCAGTTGTGAGGCGCCAGTATGCATGACTCAAAACCAAAATACTACCACGGACACATGAACCGTCGACCGTCAAATTATACACTACGGTTCCCAAATTTATGTAGAATGTACTGATAATCATGTGTGTTATGACCCAATGAAAATATAATCTGACAAATTATTAGTTTTAAAATTAACGTCTCGAATGTTTAGGTTATAGTTCCGTGAAGTCATAGTTTGTTTTCGAATCTACCAGTAATATCTGGGTTGAACTGCAGATGGAACTGTCGACAGGGGTGGCATATTCCAATATGGAACCCATGTCATCCGGGGGCCCTCGGTGGTCGAGTAGACTAAGGCGTTTCGCTGGTGACCGATAGCCGCACACCACTCTTGGTGAATGTGTGGAAGTTTGCCAGTTACCTGTCGACGGATGATGGTTCTTTCCGGATACTCCGGCTTCATCCATCAACCAAATGGCTATCGCCATATCAGCGAAATAACCTTGAATGTGACATTAAACCAAATACCAAAGCACACCCCCCCCCCGTCCCCCGTCCCGATGTCATTCGAGGGATATCTGCCACTGGAGATCCCTGAGAAGTTGCGAATGAGTAGTATATTAATCAATCAAAATCGTTTTATATTTCAGTTGTTAGAATAATAGAGAGGCATACACTGGCAAATACATACAAATTCTTTTTGATACGAATAAGCCAGCATGCAGTATTCCATTTTCAGTCACTGCAATATGCTTTAATCAATTATTGTAAATCCTGCAGTCTTGGCTGGCGAAGATCTATATAAGATCTCGGTAATTACAATTTTGCTTTTTCTAAAAGTTCGAACCTTTTCAGTGTGGATTTGAAATTCGGGTCAGTGACGGCCTCCCTATCCATGGTAAACTCCCTGATGTCTGACGTCAGGGTCTTGCCATCAATGGCCAGTTCGCTCAATATTTTCCCAAGCAAAGAGGCAAACCTGAACATATGAAGAAACGTAGACATTATACAAAAGCAGCGATAAATCTGATGCCCAACTTGATATCGATCGAAGGATGTGGCGCGGCTGAGTGACGATTCGGTCGCCTTATGAGTACGGTTGAAGTGTCAGAATGAAATTTTAAGCAAGAAAGAAAATTTTCAAAAAAGGATAAATCACATTATATTTTACACAAAATACACGATCATTTTATGTTTTACAGAAAGTCCAAGATAATGTATTTTCTTCTTGATATGTTATCATACGTAACTGAGAGTGAAATTACACGTAATAATCTATCTACAAGTTCTCAAAGTATTTCAGACAGATTTATGGGCCGGGCAAGGCATGACTGAGTTGGTAGATAAGAAAATGTACATATACTCCAACTCCAAAATGATGTCTAAATATATACACAATTAGCATGTCATTAACATACACGATTGAAGAGATTACTTACTTAAAAGCATGCCCAGCGCCACAACAGAATACAACACCGGGCATACCACGTGATGCCAGCGTATCGATGACGAAGTTCCGGTCTAGAGTCATCGTGTACAGACACGTTTTTGTCCGTAAGATGGGACCCACAGCCTGTAAAAATGGGAACAGAAATCGACAAAAACTGCCCCCTCATTATTTGAAAGGAGTTCTGGAAATGAGATTTTTTTGTCAAAATTACCGTGAAGTCACGCTGAAATCCTGAGCTCACGCGAGATCCGAATTCGAAATTGAAAGCTATAGAGGCGGTTTTGAGGTTGCCAACATCCTATCGAAGAACCCATCTGTGCATGGGTATCCCAAACCCGAGAACAGGCAGCTATTGATATTGTGTATGCTTGTTATTGGTCAATAAATATAACTATCCACCTTAGCCTCACTATTCACCGATGTTCGTTGGAACATTACCATGACTACCTAGGTTCTCTCCCCCAGTCAGTCACTGTAACATTTGACCTTGATTTCTGTAAAAAACTTATACTGACCAATCACAGCACAGGTGGATTAATCCAGTCTAGGTCACTGATCGCAGTAGCTTGCTGATATCGCTTGTCGAATACAGGCGACAGCACACATGAGTTCATTGGCAGCCAATGAAACAGTGCCAATGGCAGCCAAATTATGCAGTATGTCATCTACCATGATCATAATCTAGGTCATTAAGCGATTAATTTAGATGTGAAGAGCTGTCGATCTAAATATATATACAGATTTGGCCGAAAATTCCCCCAGTGGGAGAGTGAAGAGAACACAGATAACCACTGTGTATCCGGAGTGCACGACGAACTGACGTGCCCACATCCACCTGATCACAGAACATCCTATACGAAATTGTCCAAAAATTACAACGGTCAATGCAATCCAGTTAAGGTATCTGTACTAGCAGCCACAAGATTGAGTGGTCAAGAGCTTTAAGTCAAGATAGATAGGCATTTCTGGGTGAACACATGTGCCGTGACCTCACACACACACACACACTGTGACACCTCACGATACCTATCGATATTCGTGAACACATACCTTCGGTATATTTTTCTTGCAGAATTCTATAGACACTCGTTCTCTTTCCGGGTCCGGATCATATGTTCGAGTTTCAGGAGTTACCGCAGGTCCTCCATCGTCAATTCCAATTTTGGGCCCAGAATTACCATGAATCGGTAATCCGTAAAACGAATAATTTGGTGTCTCATACAGCCACATCGGGAAGCTGAAATAGGACCATTCCATGGACAATGTTTGACAAAACTATCTAATATCATAGATATGAAGTCAGTTAAATACAAGCGTCTAGTCCGACATTTACCATTCACGTTGTCCGTTAAAGAATTCCCGCGTACATAATCTAATGATCTAGTTTGTATAACAGCATTAACACCAAATCCCCAAAAGTCATCGTACACCTACAACCGATACGATACTACCAATATTTCCATTACAAGCGTCTAGTCCGTCATTCATAATCCAGCCGTCGTCCATTAGAGAATATCCGCGTCCATAATCCAAAGACCTATTCCATTTTCCATATAACAGTATTAGCACCAAATTCAAAAAGACAATCATAGTATACAAAAACATAGGCTTGTTTCCTGCAAGAGAGAAGCGGTCAACAGTTTTCAATGATGCCGGCTGTCTTAACTGTCTTAACGTGATACAAACTATGGGATATTTCATATCAAAGAAAGGTGATATACAGTTGACGACGGACGAACTAGGTATCTATATTTTTGTCCTGAGAGGTAGAAATTCAAAAACAATGATATCATATATTTTTGATGGGTTCTCAGCGTTAGCCGTGAAAAAATGCACATGTGTTAGAAAATCATAATATGGTAATATTCTCTACCTCGAAATGTCTTGTTCCGTCAACTTACTTTCCCTTAGTGAAGTCTTTCATGTGTGGAGTGGCGAAGTAAGTGATTTGTTCCTGGGTGACAATAACCGGGATATGAACCCCTACTGATCCCATCACGTGATTGATCCAGGCACCAGCCGTCACGATCACACGACGACAAGTGAACACTCCCTTGGTTGTGTACACCTTTTAAATTAAAACATCTGAAATTAGCAACCAGATTGAGCGCGAATACTATTGTATAGCTACCAGAGAATTGCACCATCTGGCAACGGGAATGTTTCACTCGAATGCTGCAAAAGTTTTCTGGCATATAAATGGATAAACCGAACTACGTGTCGCCTGGGATACACGGCCAAATAAGTGGTGAAACCATAAAACGATGATGACATCATAACAATAAAATGATCGGAGCCATCACCATATATGAACATGATACAGCCGACTGGCCATCATCCTTTTATGGTGATGACCTAAAATCTACACTCACCGTCCATCGCTATTTATTGGTTATGAATTGGTCTTCTCGCCATTAAACGGTGATGAACTGACATCGGCACCCTTTGTCACCAATAAATGGTTATGTACAATATGGTAGCACAGTAGACCCACTGCATCTTTCCACGTCCACGAGTATACTGCAGATTTGCTCTCTGTGAACTAATGCAGATAGTAGCACGATATGCATTACGAAAAACAGCGTTGAAGAGATACAGGAGGCATAATTGTGGCAAGCCGTCCACAGCCAATCAAATGTACTGTTCTTGTCGCATTTTGACAGGATGTTCTTCTAAGCTAACCAAATCTATTCGCTGTATGTACTGTGAATGACACGACAGCTATGACTGGCTACCTTCTAGCACATGGATGCCAAAGGTGGCGAGCTGTGAATCGTCTGCGTGCCATATTGTAACAGTTTGATTCACAATGTTTGAGAGGGAGGCGCACCCGAATAACCCGGGTTTCCTGTTTCTGATGAATAGCGAGGCATGAAAGCAAGGTATAGACAAAAAAGCTTGGAAATCCTCGACACATCGATCAGCGATGTTTGTTTCTGCAGAATTAAATATAGCGTTCCGATTCTTTATTCCAGTGATGACTCGCTTGCCACATTAGAAATGAAACTTACCACAGTACGTCCATCTCTATCTTGGTCAATTCTGGTGACCGGACAGTTGTCCAGAATGGTAGCCCCGTTCCCTCTGGCCAGTTGGATGTGGACGGCATTCCCCATGGCGGCGTCTACTAGTCCGCCATCTTTCTGGTAAAGACCCAAAGTCTCGTCCCCCAGGGTAAATTGAGGGAATCTCTTGCTCACTTCAGTGCCAGTCATCCAGGTGTATCTAAAGAAGAACAATGTGGTAATGCGGCAATGCTCATCAAGCAACACTCCAGGGACCCCAGTCTATGAAAAGTGTACGATATTGATATTGAGTTTCATCATACGAAAACATATGTACAGGGGCCAGAATCTTGACATGATTCAGGAACACCGAGATACTTAAGTCGAGATTTTTTGGGGGGGGGATCCGAAATTCCAAATATATTGAGTCGAATTTCGAAATACTGAATAGATATTTGAGGTATGGTATAATACCATGAAATGTCCAACTATTGTGGCGAAATTTCGAGTCTATCAAGTCGAAATTTCTATTAACCGTTGGGGGATCACCTTGAAATTTCGACTTAGTCTCTTGCATTTCCGACCCAATAAATTGGAAAATTTCGAGTCGTTTAGATATCTCGGATTTTCGATTTGCTGTGAAACAAGATTTCCGTAGACACCATATAACATCATATAGTTGTATGTCTGGGGCGCAAAATGACCTCTGGTTACAGACACTATTCGACAAGCGATAAATGTAGCATGCAGAATACGCCGCTGACTTCTTCAAGCCAGAAATCGACGACTAATGCAATGGTAAATATCATCAACAACCTGATAGCGATATCTTACGGTATCTTATGGTCATCCATGGCTTTAGCATTGTCTCGTAAGACGTACTCCATTTCCCCTCTCTGGGTCATCTGTAAACCTCCCGTCTTATAGACCAGCTGAATACCGGACTCTTGCTCCACCTCTTCCCATCTGTGGACAACAATTGTGCATATATTCATTCATATCGGTATGTTAGTACACTGAACCCGTCCTGTAACACCATAGATTGATGACCGGTCTTCATCGTCTCAAAGATATCCGAATGGCAGTTATATGATAGACTATGTAAACTTACGCTTTGTATGAATCTCGCGTTAAGCGGGTGTATTTCTCCTCGTCATATTGTAAACGGCTGAAACAGAAAAGATGAGAAATATTTATGTCACATCAAAAATAATTTCAGGGACATAAGGCCAATTAAATATTGAGCAAGCGAACTTGCTGCCGAAAAGATGGGCTTCATATTGAACTATTCTGAAGAATGTATAGTATTGTGTAAACGGTAGTTTATATTTTCCTCCTGATAATATCAGGAATTTTGTCTCAGAATTTTATCTCTAATGACATTCATTGTTCGATACCAATCCCAGAACGACGCTTGTCGGTCCTCAATATCGTCTCGGTAAGATAACCGTATAAGAGAAATAGACAGGGTGGAGGATCCGTAGTCATGCATGTGATGGGGATAATATTGAGACACGACAACTCCACCAGATACACGTGGGGAGTGACCATTTGCATGCATGCGCTTACATAATTCTGGAATGGTCTTGTGATCCACCATGATCATGCCCCAAACCGAACTGTTCAAGTCCAAGGACTCCTAAAATATATCACAAAGACAACACTTTACAAATCCTGACCCATGACTGCCCAAGTTCAGTGTACACATCTAGGTTTTGTAATAGCACTATTAGTTCCATGGTAATGCCGATGTGGAGGCTAAGAATGTCCGGTGGCTAAGCGTGTCCGCCTCCTATCTTCTAACTCAGGTAGGACACTTTTCTCCATATTGGGGAAAAGTATACGTCCTTGGTTGCAATAGAAAAGGATATGAAAAGAAACACTAATCACCAGGACATTCTTAACCATCACACCGGTACTCTATCTCAGATTATAGTATAAACCTGAAGTGCCTGCACATCGTGTGTACATTTCTGGTCTTGCAGCGCGAAATGTGACGATTTCAGCTAACGCTCCAAAAACATATTTGCAGTAACTGATTCGACAAGTTTACACGACAAACGCCTCTCAATGTTTTCAAAGTGGGGGTTTTGTAACTTTTTGTCTAATTCCGCTTAACGAGGGGTTTGGGACCCTATAAACTTTATGTAATTTAAGTCCTTCATAATATTCATATAAACCAGCAATGACGAATCAAGGAGAAGAGATGAAAAAGACTCCTCAACCAGTTTATAAGGATGCGGATGCACATGTAGATGCGGGTGAACCGAATTCGCGGGGAATTCTCACGATTAAAGAGAGCAGAATGTCTTAATTGGAAAGCCGGATTTTAACAGATTGACGTCGACGTGAAATTATACAGTTCCCACCCATCGTTTATGTCAGTACAATCCAACCTAAAAAAATCGTTATACATGACATTTACTGCAACTTATTGAAAGTTCGAGGGAATCCCGGAATTATGTTGAGCTATTAAACAGGCAACCGCTAAAGTGGAGCGATATGCAAGAGGTGGGAAAAATTGACGACGTCTGGCGACTAAAAAGCAACCATATGACTCTACAGGAAAGTTTTCGTCGACACCTAGCATTCAGACCCGACAATATCCATTCACTCGGAGGGAAGTGGAGATCATATCAACCGGACAGACCAAGTACAACTGCAACAATAAGTTTTACTACCTAACACCTAACAGAGAGCTAATCTGCTGTATAGCCTCCAACCCTATCTGTCCTGGGCTTTTTGGGACCTGTCCAGGCCTGGGGAGGGGCCATTTCGGCTCCCCCTAATTTTGTTTATCCCTTGAGCTAGGCGGCTGAAACTTAGCACACTATACCTTTGTGTCAAGTTCTACCAGCAAATGTTAAGAAATCGAAATTGGCCGTTTTGGTGACGTCACAGTGACGGCATTTTTAAAAACGGCATTATTTGGTCGATTTTTCGGTCGGATTTTTCGAATTTCTCCTTTATACAATTTCTCTGCAAAAACTGCGTGATATATAGTGAATGTTGAAATTTCCATGGTCAACGTCTGTCAAGACTTCCAATGGTAATGTCCCACAAGTTAAATACTGACATGCCAGGTGGATTTATGCATCGTGACTCTTCTGGATTTTTGACGCTAATACAGAACAAGTAACGGAATTAATAGTAGACCGGTGCTTGTCACCTGACATTTCACATTTGTCCAGAGCACTTTAAATCGTCACTGTGGCTATAGTTTTGGCTTGATCAGCCCAATTTTTTGTCCAGGCTGACTCATGAACCACATGCTAATATTAAGATTATTCCAAATTTAAGCTATTAAATTTTTAATTAAATTAAATTATTTAAATTATTAAATTATGATGTCACAATCATTTATGTATAAATCCACTCCATATCAGCCTGGAACTACATGAAATTAATAATTATCGGATCACCTGTAAAAACTCAGATGTTTGTTCCACACACAAAGAATATCCAAAATGCCTTTTGCATTTGAAACTTTAAGGAGGTAAATAAATTATGATAATTGAGTCATTGATTAATGTTTATTTTTATTTTTTTTAAAGTTTCCATATGTGTGGTCCTGTACGACATCATCTAATTGTCTCTTTTTATAGTCACTATCTCCTGGATTGCCCTGTTTATATTTCAAATGCTGGTAGATTTTATCTCCTGCTTGCTTGAGTTTTCGCTTTTTCATCACAGGCCTGCTTTTATGGTACTCTGAGTCAATCTCCATCTGCTTTAAACCTTTTTTTTTTTGCAGCTCTAGATGAGAGAGAGACTCCCAAGCATTCAACTTTGGCATCCAAGTTATTGTTCATCCTGTGCATGGTTGATGATGCTCGACCAGGAAGATTTCTAGAGAAATTCACATTCTTGGGTAAGGATACACTTATAGATCTATTGATGGCTTCACATTTCTGTGTGTCTGTATTGAATCTCAGTTGCATCAGAGCACTTTCACTTAATTTCATTTTCAGAATCTCCTGGAGAATAAATTTGTCATTTTCAGTCATATTCAGATTGGAGATCTTGTGGGTAGCAAGGAACGTGGATCGCAGCCACCAACTATTCCAATGTCCCCCTCCACACACCAAAGAGTTTCTCTGACATTTCGAACAATCTCCAGAGTAACAGAGAAGTGTAGCCTCCAGCACTCTCGGAAGATGGTTTTTGATTTTCTGTAAGTTGCCGCCATGTACTATCATCATCAGCTCTTTGAATACCATGCTGCATCTGGCTTTTACATCCTGACTCAAGACTTGCTGGGCTTTCTTTTTAATTTCTTGTGTCTTTCCACAGAACATACCATCACTAAACTTAGCAGTGTTACATTTTCTGAACTGGGATCTCTCTAAATGAGTTGGGTCAGCCAGCCTGGTCACTTTCCACATGGGACGAAGGATTTGCATTCCAGCCTGTATCCCCTTTGCAGATGTTCCATCTCCATCTGTTGTGACATATCTTACCAACATCTCCTGCATAGCAATACCACTTCCCATGGCCTTTCCCATCTCAAACTCTGATCATGGCACATTCGCATTGAGAGTTGCGGTGCAATCTTCATGCCCACCCGGGCACTTTACATCCATTCCTTTTCCTCTAAGCCATGCACCAGTCCAACATAATTTATTCTGGAATACAACAGCAACAATGTATTTTCTGTCTGTTGATGTTTCACATCCTATAGCTATGGCTTGGGAGGCATTCTGTGCGCATTTTCTTGAACTTGTAATTTTATTGCTGTTATATCTCGCATCAACAGCTAAGTTCACCTCAGCCATTGCAACCCCGCGCACTTTGTTAACTTCTTTTACGGCTTCCAGTTTTTCTCATGTCTGCCTTATTCAACTCTGTTACAACAGTTCCAACCATGTTTGCTGTCTTTTGCATGCCACTTGGCGCTGGAGGAGGAATATCCACTGATGCTAACAGTAACCTGGCTCTGGAATTCTGCATTGGTGTGTCTTGTAGACCGGCTTGCAGGGATAAGTTGATGGCAGCAGCATTTAGTCCAGGTTTGTTTGTCTTGACTTCTTTATAATGGCGAGAAAGATATTGACAGTTAACACGCTGCAAAGATTGGGACCATCCCAAACCCCACTTCTTTTCACTGGCTATGATAACTTTCAGAATATCACAGTCACGAGAAGTAACTCTATGCTGCTCTATCATATCATCCCACATCTCAACCATCTAGTTGTTATTAATCATTCTCATGCCTTGTGTATCATCAGTATTTATATATCTTATGTCTTTCAGATTTGAAGTCGGTTTCTTTGGCCGTAGTAATGTCATGGATCCAGGGATGCCCTCGGTGTCTGTAGCTTCAACTGTCCTCTTGTCTATGCTAGGTTTTGTAACGAAGGTGAACTTGACGTAACCTCCTCGTTACTACAGCACCTTCAGATGATGGCCCAGGGACAGGGATCAGATCTGAACTGTCGGTCACAGCTAATATTGAGTGTCCAGGATGTCCTTTTTTAAAGTGAGTCAACTTCCTTCTCTTTTCACCCTTCATGTTGGTTAATGTAGCAGAGATGAGCAAGAGATCATCAGATATGTTGGCATTGGATTTTATTCCCCATTTTATATATTTTTTCTCTGCTTTGTTTTTACTGGTGTTGCCCCTTTGCAAATATTGCAGCAGTTGACTTAAAATGAAACAAAATGATGTATTTCTTCATTTTTGCTATGAGTTTTCTCAGTAATAATAACTTTATAATTGATAACTTCATCTGTCTATTACTGCTAACAAGACGTTGATTCTCTGTAGCTACATTCAACTGAACTAACAGATATTCTCTATTTGGGGGTTGTGTATACCATGAACACCTCAGTGTTATATTGTTGAAAGTGTTGTGTACACAACTATGTATATTGATTTGACCTTTTATATGTTTAAACAAGTTTTTGATCTCTCTATAAACATTAATTTTAATACCCGTGAGATAATCCTGGGATGACCCAGTGATTACATGGAGAAATTACTCACTGTCATGAAGGACTTTTTTTACCAGATGTAGCCTAACTAAGCAGCTTTTAAACACATTATGTTTTGCCATCTCTTGATTTTTTTATTTTTAAGTTTTAAATTGAAAAAAACATGAAAATTGAATTAAAATAGTAAAAAACTACTTAAAAATAGTTGTTGACATATCTAATCAATGCCACATACCTTTTATTATAAGCAGAAGGATAGTCTACTGGGTGCTTTTTACCAGATGGAAAAATACTTGTTAGTTAGATATTGTACTTTATATTTGCACCCCAATATTAAGTCATATGGGACAAAATGTGAGGAAATGATATAGGGATACCCTTGTTATTTAGGTTGCAAATTCTCTATCTGTGAATAGTTTTATTTGTGCCTTCGCAGGATAGTTTGGGATGGGTATTGTTTGTTCAGATGAGAGCATTCATTATTTTAAAGATGTAATCAGCTTCATATCTAGGCTGAAATCGATGCCTTTCAAACTCAGCGAAAGTGACAGATGTTACAACAGGTACAAAATGAAACACATTTGACCACAAAAAAACTAAACTTGTTTCCACCATTCACGAGAAAACAGAAGAAATTAATCTTTAAAAATGCCGTGTCAACAAGCGTATACGCGCGTGCTGCATTTTACCAACGTATGCTATGCGACATGACCGAACATTAGGCACGAGCCGTGACGTTATCCCATGGTTGCAGCTATTCAGCATTCAGATTTGTGAGCGTCGCTACGTCACTCATACGTCACGCAGTGACGTCATTTTCCTCTCCGCGTACAACACACACTCGATGGCGAAACAGAAAATCCGTCGAACCGGGCCGAGTTTCAAATTTCTTCGACAAGATATTCTTGCATTCGTTGTATATGGCGATCCCACTATCATCAAATATAAATCATATGATGCTTCAGTAATCTTCCCTGCTAAAAAACGCACAGGGCAGAGTTTACAAAATCCATCGATTTTGAGGCTGATTACATCTTTAACAATGGTTCCATGACTGACAGGCATCAGATCGGAATTAATCACTTCCGGGTCAGCGCCCTCGACCTACTTTGTTTAGAAATTTGAGAGCAGATCTTTGTGGATTTTATTAGGTGGGATTATTGAGCATTTCTGATAAATTTGATATTTCAAATTGCAGATGAGGTTTCAAACTGTACTTCTTGGTGTTGATTTGACCACATTGGGGGAAATCATAGTGGAAGGACACATGAGGGATGGAGGTGAAAAGACTCTCTGTTTACAAGTTGAATGACATTCGGTAACACCACTTAGCTGCCAATGGCGGCGAGTTGAAATTTCCATGATCAACGTCTGTCGAGACTTCCACTGGTAATGTCCCATAAGGTAAATATTGACATGCCAGGTGGATTTATGCATCGTGCCTCTTCTGAATTTTTGCCGATTTTTGACGCTAATACATAACAAGTAACGGAATTAATAGACTGGTGCCAGATGGCGGTTGTCAAAAGAGTGAAACTATTCGACAAACCAATGGTGGTGATGATACGGCGTGTTGGGAAGTTGTGTTATGGGTTCGAATCCCAAACGGGATAGTATTGTGTGATATCTTGATCGCACTCGTCATATTCTTTAGTTATCGAGAGTCAAAGCCTAAAAGTATATGCATACAAGCAGGTCGACGTATATGAGCCTATAATAGCTTTACTCGGCGCTAGATATAAATATAGGTTAACGATGGGGTGAGGACATCTTCAGTCCAGGTACTGGCAATCTTTGTGTAATAAATTAACATATCTCTTCTTCAAGGTAGATATAGGTCACATGATTTACATTATCTGGAATTTGTGCGGTAAGACCTGGTGACAACTTATATACGACTACAGCTCATCATACGAGAAAAAATTTTCATCAAAAATCTTTTTTTTCTAAATTGAGATAATGTATATTTGCATTTTTGTATTATCACCGAAGTTATTATTAGATTAATGTCACGCATCAATTTTGCTTATTACATTCTTGTCCACATATTTCAAGTATATAATGAAAATTCAACTATGTTATTCAGTGTTTTGAACTTCACATAGAATATCAAAGCAAACTTGATAAGTTGGGGACGTTAGAAGACTACCGAAAGGATAGGCACAGTCACGCCATTGATTCTATAGCCGCTAGTCTACGCACTGGAAACCTTACCCTTGCCTGATCTTTTGGATAACCAATAGACAGTTCCGCTACCGATGCCGCCACATCCCACGACGATATATTCATAATGCTTCTTTACTTCGACCGACTCCATAATGGTAAGTATGCGTCCAGGGGTCCTGCAATAAATGCATTTATAAACTAAGTACATGTAGGGCTAAGTATGCCAAGCACCTAACATAATAAATGACTGGGCACAACCGTGTGAACAATAGACAGTCCATCAAAACTGGAACATCATTGTTGTACAGGGAATTCACAGCAATAGCACCTATTTCTTCAAATAATTTATATATGTAGAAAGCTATATTGCGCCACGGACTCAAACCTGTCACCCGTGCATACGGCATCTTACCATTAAACCCTGTAAAGTCCGTCTGCATGTCTGTTTTTTTTATAACTCGACAATCGGGCGACGTAGAGACATAATCTTTACAGAGTTCGAACGGTATTGATCAGGAGAGTGATATAGACCTATTTTGAACCGGGTCCCAGGGTGGGGCGGATGGCTACGCCCATATACCAGTATTGTTTTTCTTTGTTATATGTTATAAGTGTATAATCTTTCATGCAGATATGTCATTCATTATTATGTTAGACAGATAGGGTTAACAAAAACAGTGGTGTCACGTCCCAGCCAAAATAAACAGAGCCATCTGGCTGGAGACAGGATTTTTCTAAGCCTACTTTTTGTCATGTTTATGGAAAAGTATGCAAGTATGTGGGAAGGTTTTTTACATCTCGACCATTAAAGTCGTAATATCTGAATATCTCTCTGTCTTTCTGTCTGTCTGTCTATCCATGTTTTGTATAACTCGATAATCTAGCGACGTAGAGATATCGTATATGAGACATCAGAACGGTATTGATCCAGAGAGTAACATAGACCTATTTTGGACTGGGTATGGGAGTGGAGGGATGGCCACACCCATATGTTGTGTTTCTATTGTATAAGTATATTATCGACATGCACGATAAACCACATAAAATCAGTGCAAAACATGCACGGTGGTATACATGTATTCAGAGGCTGTATTTAGTAAGTCAACAACAAGCATCAAAACCTAAATTCAGCAGATTGCCATCGCCCAAAATGTGTTGTCCCACAGCTCGATGACAACCTGATGTAGAGATACAATTTAAACGTCATTGTAAAGCCTTGCTCCGGAGAATGACAGAGAACTATTTTACATTGGGTCCCAAAGGGTGGGGCTGGTCACGCCCAAATTGTGTTTTCCTATGTTATAAGCATATACAATAAACGATAAAAAAAATTGTGTCAAAATTGGCATTGGAGCATATGCACATGTATGCTAAGGCGTATGTATAAGGAAGAGCGTCAGATCCTGCATTCTATAGATAGACTTTTTAGATTATTATATTGGGGTCGTTTGAGCCTATTTGCATGACTCCCCGAGCAGAGGATCATGGGTAAATTCAAAATTGCGGCCATGTGGGGTACCTTAAAAAGTGATGTTTTCGTCATATTTCGGAAAAGTGGATAAAACTTATTTTATTTCATATCAGATTATTATTTACTAATTTATCATGCAGTTTTTGCGAAGAAAAAAAACAAAAATAAAAAATTCGAAGATTTTGACCGAAAAAATTTCTTTTTTTGAAAATGACGTCACAGTGACGTCATCATGGCGGCCATCTTGGATTTTTTTTTACATTTTCTTATAGAGCTTGATGCAAAGATATAGTGTGGTAAGTTTCAGCCCTCTAGCCTTAGCGATAGCGAAAATATATAGGGGGAACTTTCCGCGCTGCCCCCCGCCCCCAGGCTGCGGTACACCTCAAATCGCCCAGGCCAGATAGGGTTAAAGATCATTTTAGGGTCACATTTGGGGTCAAAATTGGGAAAAATCGTTCCTGAATTAATTTCAACCGTTATGTTTGTTACCAATAGGTATCCACACTAAATTAGTTTTATGTAGTGTGGGGTTTTCACGCAGGTATGGCTAGGACGTTAATTGTCGGAATTGGGGTTATTTTAGGGTAACTTTAGGGGTCAAATGAGGTCAAAAATTATTTAAAAATCTTTTATTTTTATTTTACATATATTTGATGTCATTCTGCGGTCATTTCAAGGTCAAATCAGATCCAAATATGGTCAAAAAATGCATGGGCCTTAAAACAAATGGGTCGTCTGAAGTCGTTCTTCGGGATGAAGTTTAAGATAAATAATGTACAGCCATATCTCCTTGAAAATGTTTTGTTTGCGAATTATTGGCAACATGCATTTTCTTATAGATTGGATCTTACCGATTACGAAAATAGTTGGTGACAAGTTTGAGTTAAACCTTTCTGGCCTGGGTGATAGAGGGTACGAAAATTAAGCGCCTTTTTGAACTTACGCCCATATACCAGTATTGTTTTTCTTTGTTATATGTTATAAGTGTATAATCTTTCAAGCTGATTTGTCATTCATTATTATGTTAGACAGATAGGGTTAAAAAAAACAGTGGTGTCACGTCGCAGCCAAAATAAACAGAGCCATCTGGCTGGAGACAGGATTTTTCTAAGCCTTGTCATGTACTTTTTGTCATGTTTATGGAAAAGTATGCAAGTACGTGGGAAAGTTTTTTACATCTTGACCATTAAAGTCGTAATATCTGAATATCTCTCTGTCTTTCTGTCTGTCCGTCTATCCATGTTTTGTATAACTCGATAATCTAGCGACGTAGAGATATCGTATATGAGACATCAGAACGGTATTGATCCAGAGAGTAACATAGACCTATTTTGGACTGGGTATGGGAGTGGAGGGATGGCCACACCCATATGTTGTGTTTCTATTGTATAAGTATATTATCGACATGCACGATAAACCACATAAAATCAGTGCAAAACATGCACGGTGGTATACATGTATTCAGAGGCTGTATTTAGTAAGTCAACAACAAGCATCAAAACCTAAATTCAACAGATTGCCATCGCCCAAAATGTGTTGTCCCACAGCTCGATGACAACCTGATGTAGAGATACAATTTAAACGTCATTGTAAAGCCTTGCTCCGGAGAATGACAGAGAACTATTTTACATTGGGTCCCAAAGGGTGGGGCTGGTCACGCCCAAATTGTGTTTTCCTATGTTATAAGCATATACAATAAACGATAAAAAAAATTGTGTCAAAATTGGCATTGGAGCATATGCACATGTATGCTAAGGCGTATGTATAAGGAAGAGCGTCAGATCCTGCATTCTATAGATAGACTTTTTAGATTATTATATTGGGGTCGTTTGAGCCTATTTGCATGACTCCCCGAGCAGAGGATCATGGGTAAATTCAAAATTGCGGCCATGTGGGGTACCTTAAAAAGTGATGTTTTCGTCATATTTCGGAAAAGTGGATAAAACTTATTTTATTTCATATCAGATTATTATTTACTAATTTATCATGCAGTTTTTGCGAAGAAAAAAAACAAAAATAAAAAATTCGAAGATTTTGACCGAAAAAATTTCTTTTTTTGAAAATGACGTCACAGTGACGTCATCATGGCGGCCATCTTGGATTTTTTTTTACATTTTCTTATAGAGCTTGATGCAAAGATATAGTGTGGTAAGTTTCAGCCCTCTAGCCTTAGCGATAGCGAAAATATATAGGGGGAACTTTCCGCGCTGCCCCCCGCCCCCAGGCTGCGGTACACCTCAAATCGCCCAGGCCAGATAGGGTTAAAGATCATTTTAGGGTCACATTTGGGGTCAAAATTGGGAAAAATCGTTCCTGAATTAATTTCAACCGTTATGTTTGTTACCAATAGGTATCCACACTAAATTAGTTTTATGTAGTGTGGGGTTTTCACGCAGGTATGGCTAGGACGTTAATTGTCGGAATTGGGGTTATTTTAGGGTAACTTTAGGGGTCAAATGAGGTCAAAAATTATTTAAAAATCTTTTATTTTTATTTTACATATATTTGATGTCATTCTGCGGTCATTTCAAGGTCAAATCAGATCCAAATATGGTCAAAAAATGCATGGGCCTTAAAACAAATGGGTCGTCTGAAGTCGTTCTTCGGGATGAAGTTTAAGATAAATAATGTACAGCCATATCTCCTTGAAAATGTTTTGTTTGCGAATTATTGGCAACATGCATTTTCTTATAGATTGGACCTTACCGATTACGAAAATAGTTGGTGACAAGTTTGAGTTAAACCTTTCTGGCCTGGGTGATAGAGGGTACGAAAATTAAGCGCCTTTTTGAACTTACGCCCATATACCAGTATTGTTTTTCTTTGTTATATGTTATAAGTGTATAATCTTTCAAGCTGATTTGTCATTCATTATTATGTTAGACAGATAGGGTTAAAAAAAACAGTGGTGTCACGTCGCAGCCAAAATAAACAGAGCCATCTGGCTGGAGACAGGATTTTTCTAAGCCTTGTCATGTACTTTTTGTCATGTTTATGGAAAAGTATGCAAGTACGTGGGAAAGTTTTTTACATCTTGACCATTAAAGTCGTAATATCTGAATATCTCTCTGTCTTTCTGTCTGTCCGTCTATCCATGTTTTGTATAACTCGATAATCTAGCGACGTAGAGATATCGTATATGAGACATCAGAACGGTATTGATCCAGAGAGTAACATAGACCTATTTTGGACTGGGTATGGGAGTGGAGGGATGGCCACACCCATATGTTGTGTTTCTATTGTATAAGTATATTATCGACATGCACGATAAACCACATAAAATCAGTGCAAAACATGCACGGTGGTATACATGTATTCAGAGGCTGTATTTAGTAAGTCAACAACAAGCATCAAAACCTAAATTCAACAGATTGCCATCGCCCAAAATGTGTTGTCCCACAGCTCGATGACAACCTGATGTAGAGATACAATTTAAACGTCATTGTAAAGCCTTGCTCCGGAGAATGACAGAGAACTAGTTTACATTGGGTCCCAAAGGGTGGGGCTGGTCTCACCCAAATTGTGTTTTCCTATGTTATAAGCATATACAATAAACGATAAAAAAAATTGTGTCAAAATTGGGATTGGAGCACATGCACATGTATGCTAAGGCGTATGTATAAGGACGAGCGTCAGATCCTGCATTCTATAGATAGCCGGCGTCCACATCGTGTTTTACAATACGGGGTTGGCCTTGAATTGAATTACCGTAAACTATATAAAAGCTTTCAATATTTCAAGTCTTATACATCAAGTCGCAGGTGCGGCACAGACCGAAGTATAGAACCCCGAAATCATTAGTCTTTTATGTCAATTGATCAAGTCCGACTTGTAGAGTTATCCTTAGTCCTTCATCTAGCGCAAATGCCCAAGTCCTTGACACAGTTACGTTAGTCCTATAAATCAAGTGACCTGTCCGACCGACACAGTTATTGTTAGTCTTTCATACCAAGTGATCAATTCCGAACGACACAGTTATTATTACTCTGTATCAAGTGGTAAAGTCCGACCGACAGGGTGTTTCTTAGTCCTTCTTATCAAGTGGACAGTTATCCTAATAGTCCTTTATATCAAATGGTCAGGTCCAAATGACACAGTTCTTGTTAGTTCTTTATCAGAAGTGGTCAATTGCGACCGGCATAGTTATCGTTAGTTCACTATATCGAATGGTCAAGTACAAACGACACAGTTATCCTTAGTTCTTCATAGCTATACGAGCAAAACGAAACCCCCATAACTTCCCCCCCCCCCCCTGTTTTTTTTTTTGCTCCTATCTCCGGAACGACAGAAAATCCGTGACTTTTTAGATTATTATATTGGGGTCGTTTGAGCCTATTTGCATGACTCCCCGAGCAGAGGATCATGGGTAAATTCAAAATTGCGGCCATGTGGGGTACCTTAAAAAGTGATGTTTTCGTCATATTTCGGAAAAGTGGATAAAACTTATTTTATTTCATATCAGATTATTATTTACTAATTTATCATGCAGTTTTTGCGAAGAAAAAACAAAAATAAAAAATTCGAAGATTTTGACCGAAAAAAAATCTTTTTTTGAAAATGACGTCACAGTGACGTCATCATGGCGGCCATCTTGGATTTTTTTTTACATTTTCTTATAGAGCATGATCCAAAGATATAGTGTGGTAAGTTTCAGCCCTCTAGCCTTAGCGATAGCGAAAATATATAGGGGGAACTTTCCGCCCTCCCCCCCGCCCCCAGGCTGCGGTACACCTCAAATCGCCCAGGCCAGATAGGGTTAAAGATCATTTTAGGGTCACATTTGGGGACAAAATTGGGAAAAATCGTTCCTGAATTAATTTCAACCGTTATGTTTGTTACCAATAGGTATCCACACTAAATTAGTTTTATGTAGTGTGGGGTTTTCACGCAGGTATGGCTAGGACGTTAATTGTTGGAATTGGGGTTATTTTAGGGTAACTTTAGGGGTCAAATGAGGTCAAAAATTATTTAAAAATCTTTTATTTTTATTTTACATATATTTGATGTCATTCTGCGGTCATTTCAAGGTCAAATCAGATCCAAATATGGTCAAAAAATGCATGGGCCTTAAAACAAATGGGTCGTCTGAAGTCGTTCTTCGGGATGAAGTTTAAGATAAATAATGTACAGCCATATTTCCTTGAAAATGTTCATGCGAATTATTGGCAACATGCATTTTCTTATAGATTGGACCTTGCCGATTAAGAAAATAGTTGGTGACAAGTTTGAGTTAAACCTTTCTGGCCTGGGTGATAGAGGGTACGAAAATTAAGCGCCTTTTTGAACTTTTCGCGGAATCAACAGAGACTTTCAGAAATTCTGAAATATTATATATTGGGCAAATTTTTAGCCCATTTCCATAATTCTAGTGATTAATTCCAAATGGCGCTCATCTGGGGTGTCGTCCATAAATCGCACTTTTCAGGTTGTTCATATAATAGGCATTATTCTTGTTCTTGTTAACATCACGTGATCTAACATCAAAGCCTAACATATACGCCTATTTGAATCTGTTTGTATAATTTTCAGCTTAAATAATGATAAATGGCAGATATATGGCGTAATCTAAAATTCACACGTGTTGCTTTTTCATATTCCTCGTGAAGTTGAAGGCATTATTCTCAGCTCAATGGGCAAATTTATCAAAATTGATGGATATCTATGCATAGTCTAACATCTTATGCCCATTTTGAATCTATTTACATATCCCTAAGATCAAGTTTTGATGGTCAAATTCAAAATGGCGCTCATATGGGGTTATTTGAAAATCATACTTGTTCACGTTGCTCGTATAATTCAATGCATTATTCTCAGCTCAATGTGCGAATTTATCAAAACCGAGAGATATCTGATCATAGCCGAACACCTTACGCCCATTTTGAATCTATTTACATATCCCTAAGATCAAGATTTGATGGTCAAATTCAAAATGGCAGCCATTTGAAAATCAAATTTTTTCATGTTGTTCGTATAGTTCAAGGCATTATTCTTAGCTCATTATGCAAATTTATCAAAACCGAAGGATCTATAAGCACAGTCTAACATCCTATTTCACGTTTCACGATTTGATGGTTAAATTCAAAATGGCGGCCATATAGGGTCATCTGAAAATCATATTTTTTTCATATTGCTCGTATAGTTCAATGCACTATTCTTAGCTCGATGTGCAAATGTATCAAACAGTGGAATCTCTAAGCATAGCCTAACATCTTACGTCCATTTTGAATCTATTTGTATATCCCCAAGATCACATTATGATGGTCAAATTCAAAATGGTAACCGTGTGGGGTCATCTGATAATCCAGCTTTTCCATGTTGCTCGTATAGATCAAAGTATTATTCTTACATGTAATTGATTGTGCAAATTTATCAAACACTCAATTAAGGGTCAGATATCCCAGTCAAGAACCGTGTCCCATTTTGAATCTATATGCTTTGTCTTCGGATTAAATGTGATAGTTAAATTCAAATTGAAGACCATAAGGAGTCATCCGGTAATTTGTGATTTTTTTTCATGTTACTCGTATAATGCATGGCATTATTTGTTATTCAAGGTATCTGTACAAACTTGTTTAAATCGAGCAGAATAACACTATAGCCTATCACATTATACCCATAATCTTCAGCTCAAAATAAATTGTTAACTTCAAAATGGTGACCATGTGGTTTCATCTGAGACTTATATTTTCGTTTTGCTCGTATAGTTCAAGGCCTTGTATTTACATGAAGCTGAAAGTAACAATTTCTGAAAGCCAGGCTTATTCACAAATCAGATCGATATACGGGCCTAGTTTGACTGTGTTCATATAATCATAAATAATGATTGAGAAATTCCAGTTGGCGGACAAATGGAGTCATCCGAAACTCTTGCTCCACTTGGTAAATGTTATTCGTCAAATTCAAAGAAATTATTTTTAGCCTTAAGCAGATATTTACTAGAACTGAGCTGGTCATCTTAGGTAAGTTGTTGAGTCTATTTGTATAATCCTCGACAGACAACAATGATTACATAATGGTTACTATGCCTCCCTTAAACCCTATACACTACTTACAACTAATTAAGCCTGGATACCTTACAACTAATTAAGTCTGTATCAAGTAGTAATGTGGATATTTTATAACCGATTTTTACCCATTTTTGATCTCATTTACCCAAAAGTGACCCTAAATTTACCTTAATTCCAATAATTATCGTGTTATCTGTTCTTAAACCCTACTACACTACATACAACCGATGCAGCTTGGATACTCATTCGTAACAATTAGTTCGGTGGATATTAATTTATAATCGATTTTTACTCATTTGTTACTTTATTTGACGCAAAACTGACCTTGTTTCTAATAATTAACGTGTTATCTATGACTACCATAAACATATGACCCCCAAAAATGACCTTAAATCTCCCAAATCAGGGTGGTATCTCCTCCTACCTTGATCACTACCACACAAAGAACTAATTTAGCATGTGTTCCCATTTGTATCATCGAGATGTGTTTAAAGCGCTTTTGATGTCCTTGGCCGGTCGTCCTATGCTCGTTGATCCTTTTTTTTATTTTGATGAAATGGACATAGCTATCCTCGGTCCTTTATATCAAGTGATCAGTTTCGATCTACACAGTTATTGTTAGCTCTCTTTTTCAAGTGGTCAAGTCCGACCGACACAGTTAGTTAGTCCTTTATTATTTCTATCATGGTCAAGTTCGACCGACACAATTTTCTTCCCATTCGGCAAATTTGGTTGATTTAGACGCTGTATCACGGTCATAACTAGACGTCTGAAGACCAGTGAAAAGTGGAAATGAAAATTGGAATGACGTAAAAATAAAACCTCGATTCAGTGTCGCTCTCAGGCGTCAGACTACAGTCTGACAGTTAGACAAGTAGTATAAAAGGGGAGCATTGCACACTCCCTTCTGTATGGCTGAATACAGACACCGGATTTTGATCGTCGGCAATACTTAGTTGTAAATTCTTCAACAAAAATATCGTAAAAATCTATCGACATTTCCAACAGCTATCTAAATCATTTTGGGTCAGTGGGTGATCAACATCTGGCTTTCTAGAAAGATGTATTTGATGACCATACCGACCGTAAATGGGCGTAAAAAAATACTTTTTTTCCCCCGGATACCGACATTTGAATTCAAAACAACTAGGCACACTACTCGTACAACAGACCTATGTCACATTGGATTTGACTGGTTTCCCGCAAGCACTGCCCGGGCCCAATTGAGATAACAATCCCATCCGCACCGCATGCCAATGTAGTGTTTTGTTAATACTGCAAATTATTACAATGTAGGCTATTCCATTTTGTTTAATATTTCAAAGATATATAATTGTGCGCTTCGCAACATCGCGTTCAGGGCGTGACGTGGAGTTGCTGTGGAGTGCATCTGAATTGTGAATTATTACACTGCAGCTAATAAGTGAATTGCTGTTTGGTTGCAGCATAAGTGAGTGAGTAAGTGAGTGAATATAATTATTTTTCTTAGACATTGAGCTAGGGGGTTGAAACTTTCCACACTATACTCTTGGACCAAGCTCTACCAGAAAGCCAAGATGGCCGCTTTGATGACGTCACAGTGACGTCATTCTAAAAAAAACATTTTTTGTCGATTTTTCAGCCAGATTTTTCGAATTTTTTATCAATGTAATTTCTCCGAAAAAAACTGTATGATAAGTTAGTAAATATTAACCTGATGTGAAATAAAATAGGTTTTGCCCACTTTTTCTCGCCGAAAAGCATAAATTTTGAAGAAAAATGACGAAAACATCACTTTTCCGATACCCCGCATGGCTGCCATCTTGAATTGACCCATCATCCTCTGCTCGGGGGGTTTACGCAATAGGTTCAAAGTGACCCAAGATGATAAACTGAGAAGTCACGGAGTGTCAGCTCTCATATTTTTGTCGTTCCAGATAAAGCGCAGAAAGTTTGGTAGTCGCCCCCCCCCCTTGCACTGTTAACGTCGCTTTCAGCTATATTTCAGTCATATCATGACGTTTGTGATCTAATCCGTTCCACACACGGCTCTTGCGACAAGCTGTCTGGGGAGCTGAGGCCTATTCTTACCATGACCTGGGATGTGCACAACGACATCCCAGGTCAACCCCGGGTACCCAAATGGGCGGTTGCAGAATAAACAACAAGCGCAACGATATACGTACTGTTTTCACGGCAAAGATTGCACACTTGATTAAAACAAACAAACTGATTTTCGATTGATCCATTATTTATTTTTCATCAATATTATACCACATAAAATGCAATAAAAAGTTTCACAAATAAACGTGAAGCATATTTCGGTAATATACAGAGAATTAACAAGAATAGCACTGTTTACATGTATCATTTTCGACATGTACGTTTGTCCATATGATGAACAAATAACAAGGGATATCACAATCAGCCTCGACTTTTAAAATATTGATAGGTAATAAACGTCCATCTCTCAGCGCCGTAGTCTTCATACAGGTTCTGAGGTAACAATAATTTGTTCATCTCTCCATCCAATTACTTTGCAACGTCCTCTTGTCGTCATCACTACGCTGTTGACGTCACTAGTCGTCTGGACCAATGAAATGTCGCTCCCGGCGTGACGGCGGAATACCTCCTCGAGGTTATATATGACACAGGTGAACACAATCTTGTTATCCGACTTTCTCTTGATCACAACCGGGAAGCAACCTTTAGCCATGGATAATGTCGTCGTCACCTTGAAATCTGCTGCGATTTCTTGCTGATGCAGTAAGCAAGTGATTTCTGCTGTATGTCTGGGTTTTACCATGACCGATGTATCGATGCTCCAAGTCAAAGTTGTCTCAAGTCTTTCTTTCACGTGATCGGTGATAGAAAGTTCTAGATCTTCTTTACACGGCGTGATATCCGTTGGCAGAGACAGCTGTATGTTGGTGGCGCCATCTATAGTGTAGAATTCCTGAAGCTTTACAGAAACAAAAACTGGAATGTCTTTCTTGGAAGAAAACGGGATAGATGTCGTTTTATTACGAGTGTTGTCAAACGTCGCAGAACACAGAGTCACTGGGGCTCCGACATCGGAGTCCGCGCTGACATAAGAGTCCGTGTGCGACCCTATCCGGTCTAAGTCGGTAGTTCCCAAATCAAAGGAATCCAGAATACTGTTTTCATTGTCCATATCACTCCAAGTTGTCACGTGGTTGAAATTGAGGAAGTCCCAGTGAATTTCGAAATAGTGTTTGTCCTTGTTGACGAAGTATCTTTTCGGCTTTCCCATATGTTTCTGGTAACTCTTCCAGGCGAAACTGGAGATGATCTTGTCAAGACTGAAAGAGGTTTTGTTCTCACGTGTTGTGTTCATGGCTGACTTTCTGCTGTTCTGACTTGCATAGTATCCTGGAAGTTCAGTGAAGTAGCTTGGACGAATGTTATAGATATGATATATCGAACAAATATTCTCTGAAATAAATACCCCGCTCGTGAATAGATCAAAGGAAGTGGACATAACTCAAACCTGTGTTTTTCATTGGCTGGGGAATACCACGTGATAGATAGCCCAAGCCAAGAGCACTCCACATGGGGCTTGTTCTCGTAGGCCTACTCGTCTCTTAAACACTAAGATTTAACCGCCGGAATCGCTACATATGAAGACAAAAGATCCGGCTCTTTGTTTTCCTCTGCTGTATTCTAGAAGGCAACTGTTCCAAAAAAGACAAAGAGATACGTTTAGCTTTGATTGTGGAAGGTGTTCCGTTATTGTCTCGACTACCTTTCTCCACAACTGGTTAGTTGCATAAGTAATTAAATGAAACAGATGGTAATATTTCCACAATTATAGACGAGAATTATCACTGGCGGGTTCATAGAGCCGCCATACATTTTCCATTCTCATACACTAATTCGAATATACATGTAGCAGAACTTTTAGTATAGTATTCAACTTGATTTGTGAAGCTGGAGATATTTATGGGTCGGATATATTTACAATCTATTAGGTCATTCATTTTGCGGGAATTTTTCTTTTCGGGTATTTCCTCTGATAATTCTATAACAGATATAGAAAGTTAATGATTGAACACACATAGAATTATCTTACCCTGATAGTTAATGATTGAGCACACATAGAATTATCTTACCCTGATAGTTAATGATTGAGCACACATAGAATTATCTTACCCTGATAGTTAATGATTGAACACACATAGAATTATCTTACCCTGATAGTTAATGATTGAACACACATAGAATTATCTTACCCTGATAGTTAATGATTGAACACACATAGAATTATCTTACCCTGATAGTTAATGATTGAACACACATAGAATTATCTTACCCTGATAGTTAATGATTGAACACACATAGAATTATCTTACCCTGATAGTTAATGATTGAGCACACATAGAATTATCTTACCCTGATAGTTAATGATTGAACACACATAGAATTATCTTACCCTGATAGTTAATGATTGAACACACATAGAATTATCTTACCCTGATAGTTCCTCAACAAACGCTTTCGATATTTTTAGAAATATAATCTTTCCACTTTACTATATTATCATTTCAAATGCATACATATCCCATGCTGGATTCTGTACTATTGTCAATGTATGCAAAAACATTTTTCTTATTACATACTTTTAATATTGTCCTACATGTACATGTACTTGCTTTCTAGGCATAAGAAAAGGGCTTAAGATCAGAAATAAAATCTATTAGTGAACATTTTGTTCGCTGTACAGGAATGTCCGGAAGACTACATATTTACCAGGCTAAATTGACTTGAAACTTATTTGACCAGAATAAAATTCGGAATTGTCTTCACTTCAAATTTCCGAGTAAAACTGATCTGGGTCAGATTATAGTCTATTTCTATTTGTGTTTGTAAATTAGTAGATTTGATCGTGCAATGTTGATAGTGTAAATACTCGAGGGCAAACCATGTTCTGATAAATAGCAAGTATATGAAGGCGGTCTTGTTTGGTCAAAATCGAGATTATCCGGATACAAACAAACATACACAATTTTCCCTTCGATTTTGTTTATTTGGCTTCACAAAATATCGCCTCCTTTTTCAAGATATAAGATTTCGATCTTCCATGACGTTTTTCTCGTTGTTGTTGTGTTTTTTTGAACCCTTTAGGAATAGTTTTTTCATCAGCGGCGTATCAAAATAACTAAAACGAAAATAACACACTATCACGCCTTCCGTATGATATCTTATATTCATTTATTTTGAATGATGTGCTATGAATATGATATATTCACTTTATTGTCACAATTCATTATGTTATTATATTTTCACCAAAACAAATTAATGATAATAATCATCAACTTTAATTTCGTAATATGAAAAGATTTTTGCCAGATTTGTTTTGCCAAATCATCAAATAAATATTCACACACTCACAAACAAATTACGGGATTGGGGGAAATGCTCATTGAGAAATTGTTGGCTGGGGAAATGTTCATTGGGAAATTGTCCGATGGAAAAAATGTCCGTACTCCATAACAACACGCTCAAAATTAAAGTGTTGTAATAACCCTTTAAGGGATTCCTCAGTGATTACACTTATAAGAGCAGTCACTGTGGACACCCTTAAAGGGTTATTTCAACATATCAGGAATAAGTTTCAACACTTCAGTTTTAAGCGTGAAGCATACAAATTTGTTCCATGCATGCAAAATTATTCCTTGGATTTCGTTTACCTGGCTTCGCAAAATGTCCTGTTGTCTTTTTATAATACAGGGCTGGGCCATTTGGGAACAAAGGCACAGTTCTGCCATTCATGTACAGAATCGGTTGTTTACATCAAAGAGTTGAGCGACAGTTTCAATTGACGATGATATGCCTCATGCGGAGTGATCGGGGCTTGGGCCCTCTGTATCACGGGATATCCCTCAACCAATTACAGACACAGGTTTAAGTAATTTCGACTTCATCGTATGAGTGGGATATTTATTTCGATTAAAATTTATTCGGTATCATATCTAACGATCTTCTCAACTTTCTGTAAACTCTTCCAGAATAGCAGCTAATTCAAGCCATAACACGTGATAGCAAAACCTCCAGCCATGACAAGGTCATTTCCAGTTCTGCTTGGAAGAGTTAGCAGAGACATATGGGCAAACCTAGCCCAGGAATGGCTGTAGTCTCGAATGGCTCTGTAATCGACTCACAGCCAAGGTTCCTCCTATACACAATTCATCCCACACATTGAACTTGGAATGACGTTGTCCAATATCCTAACTGCACACGAAATAAAACGGCAGCGAATAGTAATAAACTATACCTTATTTTCCTCTACATTGGTCCTTCTCGTCGCCTGCCAACTCTCAACACTTAATAATTCCTCGTTCTTGAGATATCATCTTTTAATCACGCCTTCACGGAGTTTTCTGACATATTTTGGTCTCGTATTTTGAATGTCTCCGTTAGCCACGCCCACGTAAACGCGCATTCGTTGGACCGTCATCAAACTGACCTGAATAATCACGCATGCGCCACGACTTTTTTTCAAAGACACCGCCATCTCCGGCAAAGTCCGTGCAAGGGAAATTTACATCACTGACAGTTGAATGGAGGTCAGCTGAATATTCAATCCCCGAGAATCTTGAACAATTGATGATAACTTAAGAATGAGGGAATACCGAGAGTTCTAACTTGGGGGGAAGTGACAAAAGACTACAAGGAGAATAAGGAGGTACATTTTATTATCACCAGCTACTGTGTTCTTGTATGTGCAGCCGTTAAATCTTCCGAAACACAGGCGTTTCGGAGGCCAAAACTTCGTGGTACGAAATGTGACTGGAAGGAACTACAGCTGTGTAGGGAATAACAGCCACGCCCACCTACACAGCAAAGGTTCTATAGCTAGGGCAAACCTAAACGACAGTTTGTGAACAAAGACAAATACTTTTTCGAAATCCATTGGGATTTACTGAATTCCTGTCATGTGACATCTACGACTGATATTGACACTGAGAACAATTTTCTGGATTCCTTCGATTTGGGAACTTCGGAATTGGACCATACAGGGTCGCATACGGACTCGTATGCCAGTCATGGTAGAACCCAGACATAGAGCAAGAAACAACAGCAGAGTTCAGGGTGACGATAACATTGTCCCTGGCTAAAGGTTGCTTCCCGTTTGTGATCAAGAGAAAATCGGACAAGAAGATTGTGTTCACTTGTGTCATATATAAACTAGAGGAGATATTCCGCTGTCACGCCCAGGACAACATCTCATCGGTTCAGACCAATGAGATGGAGAGATGAGCAAATTATTGTTACATCGAAACCTCTGGTATTTAGACTCTGATACATCGAATTTTGTGCATATCTGGCTTTAATCAAGGCAGTGATATGATTCATTATACATGTGTGTTCAAAATATGTCATTGTGCTATGTATTATATGAACCATACGTCAAGTGCTAGGCCGAAATGGTTTTTCTGTAAAAGGTTTATTGTCTACTGTTAGTTATTATGTTATTGTGCTGTCTACAATTTAAAATAAACAGTTATATGTATCAATCTGGAATCAATTTTCTTGCCTTCGTCTTTACTAGTAACCATGGACTAGCCACATCTGCTCCAATAACGTACGGTCACACCGCTGAACCGGCACGAGTTCGAGCCCAGCTGGTCCATGTGTGAAAGTTTGTCAGTTACTTGCCGAAGGGCGGTGGTTCTCTCCGGGTACTCCGGCTTCCTCCACCAACCAAACTGACTGTCACCATATGAGTGAAACAAACTTGAGTGTGACATTAAGCCAAATTCCCTCCCAATAACGTACGGTACTGACGTGCGATGGTCACACATGTCAATTCCTAAGATTGGTCATGTAATCATACCGGCTATATAGTTCATTTGGCCGTCGCGGTAAAAATGACCCATGTGCATCCAAGTGTTCGAGTTGGGAACGAAATGTTAGGAATATGGATGGCCGTGGCTATATTTGACACGTTTGTTAATCATTTTATTTTCTTCTAGATCGGTCGAGAATATAACAACACTACGTTTGTCGCTTGCTGCAAGCGACATACTCCGGTATACTCACTGACACCTATCCCGGTACTTGGTAGCGGTGGTTATGGTAACACCATAACGCTGCGATACTGTTTTGCTGTCTTGTGACGCTTCGTATCTGCTCCGAATCTGCAGAACTTTAATCCGGATCCGTATCGGCTCAGACGATTTATAGGCAGTACAGTAGAAAGTGTCCCGTTCCGATTATCTTGTTCTGACCATTAATACATGCATAGTTTATATACTGCAAAGAATTATTTCTGGATTCCGCCCGTCATTGGCCTCATTTATACATGGAAATCTCTGTGCACATGCTTCAACTTTCACTACATGTACTGGCAATTATTCATGCCACAAACTGCCTTTTGTTTAGTTTTCAATATTCATTAGGTTGAAAACATATGGTACAACCGTTTGACATTCTCATGACATCAGATTGTATACCTTCTATTGTCAGGAATGCAACGGTATGTCACTGTGGGTTCTTTATTGATGAAAATGACGCTAGATGTGTCATGTCTAACCATATTTTCACGGGGCGAGTTAGTCCCGTAGGGACTAATGGTCCTGTATTGTAGTCAGGAAAAACTTGAGCACATTTGGTACTGTTGCCAGGGTGACTGGTTGTTTATTTAACTGCTTTAGGCTTTGAGAGGAAGAGCAGAAGAAAAAAGTCCTCAAGTTATTCAGCTACTGCAGACAGTTAGGTCAACTATTTTGGCTAGATTTTGTTTCACCTGGTCTATATTAGTGAAGTTAAATATTTTCTGCTATTCTTACATATGTTCATATGTCATTTTTTGACAGAGATTACCTGCTTTAGAGCATGAATACAAAATGGATACTATTCAGAGGTTGACTTAGAGTGTTTTCCTGAAAGGATGTCATAAATTGCTGGTTGATAAAAACTTTATTAGAACACTTCACATATACAGAAAAAAATAGTTCAAGGCAGACTTATCATATGTTTGCCATGTTGGCAAGAAATTCTAATTTTCTAGGCTTCCATTCTTGCAGAAATTGTATACACGGTACCGTATGTAACTTGTGGACCAATACGCAAACATCCCCTCCACCAGATCCTCTATACCATTTAGAGCAAATACATACGCATGACACATACATGACCTAGGTCAATGGCTTGGTTCACTTAGCTGATAGGGTCAATTGATAGGGTCAAATTCCAAGTTATATTTAGATAGCAGTGTCAGCCTACATGTACAAGTCAGCATCCAACCATTGTAAGAATTTGTAACCTTCCAAACTAGTAGTGTACTGGCAGAAGGAGGTACATGTAAAAAATATGATGCCATATGAGATGATACATCCCAGCATAGATCGAGTCCATCTAACCATGAGGATTTTACATTGTATCTCAATATTCATTTTTTGTCATTTACTGCTGAAGGATATGCTTTCTATAATCTGAAAAAAGTAAAAATATTTTACAAATATTGGTAACATGCAGAGAAGACATTATTTATCATTTCATAATATTGGTTTCATAATAAATGTCTGTCCCATCGGTCACAAGTTATTTTTTTTTAAATATATGTGTACAATTACACTAATGCACTATCTAGAGATCCTTATTGAGAGAAATGTGTGAGACTACAAATTGTATGGCTTTTCGCCATGGGACTGAACATCAAAGAGTTAGTGAAATTATTCCAACAGCCTATTTTACATTTAAATAGCCCCATTTCAGTGCCTAAGGCTCTAGTTTGAATTATATATTTAGTCATTTCAATACAGTTTCTTCTCAGAACTGTTGAATTGCAGACGTCATTCGTATTATATGTTGTACACATTTTATTATACAGAAAATATACACATTAATGTGTACATATTGTACAGAGCATTGTGAATGATAAGTTTGGCCACAGTGATTGTGTACAAAAAGTACACAGTCGTATGCTTTCTGTCAACACTATTTTTGAGTGTGTAGCATATAAAGATAAACTAAGGCGGGGTAAAATCAAACATAATTTCTTGAAATATTCTGTTCAAGATTTGTTGCGTCCATGCCTTAAAACCCCATATAACCACAGTATACACAGAAAGATTAACACAGAGAGAGAGAGAGAGAGAGAAAGAGAGAGGTAGACATTCTAATATATATCATTCCAAAACTTCTATTCCTCATGCCATATCGGCATGGGGTATTGTCTTATTCGCCGTTGGGCGTCAGTCTGTCCGTTCAAGTTAGGTAGCCACCCCGGGCCTGGTAGCGTTAACGTCACTTTCAGCTATATTTTGTGTCATATTCCTTTCCACACCCGAAATCTCCACGCGTAGGATCCTATTCCTTTTTACACCCGGGGACCCCACGGATGAGGGCCTACTCCTTTTTACACCTGGGAACCCTACGGGTGCCCCAGTTAGTCGGCTCTTACGACAAGCTGTCTGGGGAGCTGAGGCCTATTTTTACCATGACCTGGGGTGTGCACAACGACATCCCAGATCAACCCCGGGACCCAAATGCAGCAGAAACAACAAGCGCAACGACATACGTACTGTTTTCACGGCAAAGATTGCACAATTGATTGAAACAAACAAACTGATTTTCGATTGATCCATTATTTATTTTTCATCAATATGATACCACATAAAATGCAATAAAAAGTTTCACAAATAAACGTGAAGCATATATTTCGGTAATATACAGAGAATTAACAAGAATAGCACTGTTTACATGTATTATTTTCGACATGTACGTTTGTCCATATGATGAACAAATAACAAGGGATATCACAATCAAAAGACTTTTAAAATATGGATAGGTAATAAACGTCCATCTCTCAGCGCCGGAGTCTTCATACAGGTTCTGAGGTAACAATAATTTGCTCATCTCTCCATCCAATTACTTTGCATCGTCCTCTTGTCGTCATCACTACGCTGTTGACGTCACTAGTCGTCTGGACCAATGAAATGTCGCTCCCGGCGTGACGGCGGAATACCTCCTCCAGATTATATATGACACAGGTGAACACAATCTTGTTATCCGACTTTCTCTTGATCACAACCGGGAAGCAACCTTTAGCCATGGATAATGTCGTCGTCACCTTGAAATCTGCTGCGATTTCTTGCTGATGCAATAAGCAAGTGATTTCTGCTGTGTGTCTGGGTTTTACCATGACCGATGTATCGATGCTCCAAGTCAAAGTTGCCTCAAGTCTTTCTTTCACGTGGTCGTTGATAGAAAGTTCTAGAATTTCTTTACATGGCGTGATATCCGTTGGCAGAGACATCTGTATGTTGGTGGCGCCATCTATAGTGTAGAATTCCTGGAGCTTTACAGAAACAAAAACTGGAATGTCCTTCTTGGAAGAAAACGGGAAACATGTCGTTTTATTACGAGTGTTGTCAAACGTCGCAGAACACAGAGTCACTGGGGCTCCGACATCGGAGTCCGCGCTGACATAAGAGTCCGTGTGCGACCCTATCCGGTCTAAGTCGGTAGTTCCCAAATCAAAGGAATCCAGAATACTGTTTTCATTGTCCATATTACTCCAAGTTGTCACGTGGTTGAAATTGAGGAAGTCCCAGTGAATTTCGAAATAGTGTTTGTCCTTGTTGGCGAAGTATCTTTTAGGCTTTCCCATATGTTTCTGGTAACTCTTCCAGGCGAAACTGGAGATGATCTTGTCAAGACTGAAAGAGGTTTTGTTATCACGTGTTGTGTTCATGGCTGACTTTTTGCTGTTCCGACTTGCATAGTATCCTGGAAGTTCAGTGAAGTAGCTTGGACGAATGTTATAGATATGATATATCGAACAAATATTCTCTGAAATAAATACCCCGCTCGTGAATAGATCAAAGGAAGTGGACATAACTCAAACTTATGTTTTTCATTGGCTGAGGAATACCACGTGATAGATAGCCCAAGCCAAGAGCACTCCACATGGGGCTTGTACTCGTCGGAATATACGCCCCTTAAGATGTAACCGCCGGACCCGTTAAATATGAAGACAAAAGACTCGACTCTTTGTTTTCCATTGCTGTATTCTAGAAGACCAGTGTATCAATTATTCCAATAAAGACAAAGAGATTTTCGAAAGTTTAGCTTCCTATGTCGAAGGTGTTTGGTTATTCTTATTTGCGCTTCGGCTTCCTTTCGCAACAAATCGGTAGCTGCATAATTGTCATTAAATGAAACAGATGGTGATCTTTCTACAATTATAAACGAGAAGTATCACTAGCGGGTTCACAGAGTAGCCATTCCTCCATCTTCATACACCAATTCGAATATAACAGAACGTCATTCAAGTATTCAACTTGATTTGTGAAGATGAAGATATTTGTGGACCGGACATATTTACAGTATTTTATGGCACACTCCTTGCGGCAGTTTTTCTTTCCGAGCATTTCCTTTGAAAATTCTGTAAAAACAATAGAAAATAATGACTGAACATATAGAATTGTCTGATGTTTCTTTAACAAACGCTTTCAATATTTTTTAGAAATATGATCTTTTCACCTTAATTTCCCTTTCATCATTTCAAATGCATACATATCCTATGCTGGATTCTGTAGTATTGTCAAAGTATGCAAAAACGTTTTTCATATTATATACTTTTAATATTGTCCTATACGTACTTTCTTTCTAGGCATAACAAAAGGGCATACGATCAGAAAAAAATCCATTAGTGAAAATTTTGTTCGCTGTATGGGAAATTATGTCCCGAAGACTACATACATGTATTTATACTCAGCTAAATTGACTTAGATCTTATTTGACCAGAATAAATTTTCGAATTGTCTTCACTTCAAATTTCCGAGTAAAAATGATCTGGGTCAGATTATCATCTACTTCTAGATAGATAGATAGATAGATTCTTTATTGTAATTATTATTTTCTATTTGTAATTGTAAATTAGTAGATTTGATCTCGCAATGTTTATAGTGTAAATACTGGAGGGCAAACCATGCCCCGATATATAGCAAGTATATGAAGGCGGACTAATTAAGTCTTGTTTGGTCAAAATCGAGATGATCCCGATACAAACAAACATGCACAATTTTCCCCTCGATTTCGTTTATTTGGCTTCACAAAATACATTGTACCCCTTCCTTTTTTAAGATATAAGATTTCGATATTTCTATGACGTTCGCATGATTTTTTTTCTTGTTGAATCCTTTAGGAATAATGTTGCTTTTCTCATCAGCGGCGTATCAAAGTAACTAAAACGAAAATAACACAAAATCACACCATCCGTATGATATCTTATATTCATTTACTTTGAATGATGTGCTATGGATATGCTATGTCCGCTTTATTGACACCATTCATTATATTATTATATGTTCACCAAAACAAATTAATGATAATAATCATTAACTTTATTTTCGTAATATGAAAAGATTTTTCCACGATTTGTTTTGCCACATCATCAAATAAATATTTACACACTCACAAAAAATTACCAGATGGGGAAAATGTTCATCGAGAAATTGTCGGCTGGAGAAATGTTCATTGGGAAATTGTCTGATGAGGAAAATGTCCGTACTCCATAACAACACGCTTAAAACTAAAGTGTTGTGATAACCCTTTAATCAATCAAGTTTCATTACACTTGTAGGAGCAGTCACTGTGGACACCCTTAAAGGGTTATTTCAACACATCAGGAGTAAGTTTCAACACTTTAGTTTTAAGCGTGAAGCATACAAATTTGTTCCAAGCATGCAAAATTGTTCCTTGGATTCCGTTTACCTGGCTTCGCAAAATATCCCGTGTCTTATTATAATACAGCGCTAGGCCATCTGGGAACAAAGGCACAGTTATGCCACTTATGTACAGAATCGGTTGTTTACATCAAAGAGTTGAGCAACAGTTTCAATTGACGATGATATGCTTCATGCGGAGTGGTCTGGGCTTGAGCCCTCTGTATCACGTGATATCCTTCAACCAATTACAGACACAGGTTTGAGTAATTTCAACTTCATTGTACGAACGGGATATTTAGTTCGGTTAAAATTCATTCGGTTTCATATCTAACGATCTTCTTATATCTCAGTAAACTCCAGAATAGCAGCTAATTCAAGCCAGCCATGGACATAACATGTGAAAGCAAAATCTTCCGTCTTGACAAGGTCATTTCCAGTTTTGCCTGGAAGAGTAGCCAAATTGACGAAGCCATGTCAACTTGGCTACTGGAAGAGTTAGCAGAGACATATCGGCAAACCTAAACGATACGTTATGAACAAAGGCAAGTACTTTTTCGAAATCCATTCGGATTTACTGAATTTCAGTCATGTGACATCTACGACTGATATTGACACTGAGAACAATTTTCTGGATTCCTTCTAACCATATTTTTTTAATTATATATTTAGTCATTTCAATACAGTTTCTTCTCAGAACTGTTGAATTGCAGACGTAATTCGTATTATATGTTGTACACATTTTTATAATACCGGTACAATAAAAATACACATTAATGTGTAGATAACGATAATTTTCGCCACAGTGATTGTGTACAAAAAGTACACAGTCTGTGGGCTTTTTGTCCACACTAGTGTGTAGCATATAAAGATAAGCTATAGGCGGAGTTTTATCAAAGATAATTTATTGAAATATTCTGTTCAAGTTAAGATGCCTACAGGAAAGAGAATTACTCAGATATACATGTATTACGTCCATGCGTTGAAACCCCATATAACCACAGTACACACAACGAAAGATTGAGAGGGAGAGGTAGACATTCTAACATACTATATCATTCCAAAACTTTTACTCCTCATGCCATATCGGCTGAGGCATGGTCTTATTCGCCGGTGGGCGTCAGTCTGTCCGTTCACCTTTTCCTGTCCGTGCTTCCAAGGTGACAACAGCATGAGAATATCTTGCATGCAAAACATCATTCGTGTAACCTTATTTGAAGCTAGCCCGTATTCAAAGAATCCTAATAAAAAAATGCCCACGTGCATGCATGAGAAGTGTCATCAAATTTATTCTAACCCAAATTCAATTCAATTCAATGCCCTGGAACAATTGTCAGCACATTAATTCAACACTGCATGGTAACAATCAAGCAACACAAATGAAAAACGTACTTTGGCACATGTCATAGGAAGCCCTTAATACTGGTGCCTGTGTTAAATCGATTGGGGGCAACTGGAACATCGCACTATTTTTCCAGAAATATAGTGCAGTCTAATTCTCTCAAATTCTTTCAACTGGTAATAGATCGAGACTTTCCGTAAAATGAAGACATGCCGGTGATAACAATTATCAATAGGTTTATTGTATTCTTTAGAAGTTGTGTTTTTCTCTAAAACTTATGACAGGAGTCGGCGCCCGATTGACCTGTGAGCTCCCAGACAGAATGGTCTCAAAAAACCCTAATATACTGACTCGACCAGCTATGGTATAGGCATGCACATTGACAGCTATATTGAAACTACTTTCAAGCACGAAACTCACACCGTATGTCTATCGAAAAATAGAATCATGCAAGTCGACCTATGAGAGAGGAGAGAGAGAAAAGGCAGGCTATATATGAATACCTCAAAATACAGACGAGGTCTTTCAGGAGCAGAATTCAGAGAATATTCAACTGACTTTGCTAAAACATGGACTCTGTGAGCGGACATACATCCTTTAATATTTGATGTGCTACATGTCCGGCAGATCATATTTTAAAATGACGTCAGACTTCTCCCAATAGAATCCACAGAGCAGACTTGAATGGCTCAGTTGTTTGACTATGCCAACACACCCGATCTGTGGAAAGTTCAGTTCGGGAGAGCTGGTCCAGGTTTGCTCGTGTTGGATTGTCATTTGATTTTGTAAATTCCAAGCGTCTGGTCTGTTATTCATTATTCAGCCGTCGTCCATTAAAGAATCTCTGCTTCCGTAATCCAAAGACCTATTCCATATAACAGCATTAGCACCAAATTAAAAAAATAACAACAACAATCATATACATAAAACGTAGTTTTCTGCAAACGTGAAGTGGTCAACAGTTTTCAATGATGCCGGCAAGATGTCATGATGTTCCAAAAATATCAAATCCGTATCGCTGATCAGTAATGTTAATCCATAGAATATCTAGAGAATGATGTATCTCAGTCACGCCTTGATTGTGACTGTTCATATGAAGACCATGAGGATGTTGAAGTACATGGGTTCATAAGGCCCCATCCCCTGTTCCAATAGATATGTTTCAATAAAAGGCTGTTGCAATATATCAAACAATTTTTCGATCACCAATTGCGTTTGTCTTGACGAGAATTAAACGTAAAACTGACTGAAATAACTTTCCTAGATTGAGAAAGTTAAACTGCACTATATTCTTCACAGAAGGGTAACATTGGGACAGAGACTTGTTCTGTATCTATGGAGTATTCCCAACACTATCGTTCGTCTTGATGGGCAGTCATCGTCATATTGGGCAGCTATTAATTTATAAAACATATGCTAGGCTATATATATTGAACGTTATATAAAACCTAAACCAAGATTACACAATGAATCATATAATAATACTTAATGCTTGAAATATAAAGCCAGGTCCTGATTTCCAGGATTTTTTGGTTTACTGGTGACCACAATCCAGAACTTTCAACCTACCATATCCCTTATCCATAACATGGTTCTACCGCACAGAAAACAAACGTTAACAGACATAGATGGACGAACAGACAGACAGACATTCAAATCAATGAGGTTTTTTTTCTCGGGAATTTGAGATATCTCCTCACAATCTACATCCCTTAACTTTTCAACGATTTCTTGCTTCTTGGGTCATAGTGACCATGACCTTTGACCTGTTGTCCGCAAAATAAATAGAGTTCCTCTATGCCTCATGAGTAAAGTATACCCAAAGATTGTACCAATCGATAATCTGGAGGAGGAGATATCGCATGGACATTAAACACTAACAGACAGATGGACGGACGGACAAAAGTCGCCATCGCATTATACGACCTGTTTAACGACCGGCGTATACAAATTAGATATGCTAATACTATAGTATTACTGTTGTTCTTCTCTAACAATTATCACCTGATCGTATACACTACAACATATACTTTACTTTCCACTAAACAAACGTTTCGTCAATATAGTTTGTGCTCAATACTGATTGTCAGAATATCACACAGGCTGGTGTTCTTAGACACAAGGGTAGTGTGTATGATAAGCTTATCATAACCTTGTATAAACACAGGCTATCAGCAAGCAAAACTTAGCGACCTGACACGGTGTACAATTTTTTAAAAATAACGGATAAACTGGCCAACATATTCACCATCGATACTATTTTTATGATGATATTAAGAACATTATAGCTCATAATTGTCATTTTCTGGCACACAAAATATATCGTTCACATTGTTTTTTCAGTGGCATGAACTGAATACCCCGATTATGCAAAATTTCAGCATACATACATATATACATATCAACAGCAAATAAGACGAGCTAGTGAAATTGAAGAAATATATGGTAGTGGTTTAGGCATATACAGAAACGACGACAGAACATCAGAATGAGCAGAAACCCTAATATCACCGACTATATTGTCAATTATCTTTTGGCTCAACATCGTCAATAATTACCGGTCAATTCGCCTTTTAATCACCAATATACCTGTAAATGTAATTTTACAAAATAACAATAATAAAATCATATATGTCAGTTAAAAAAATGAACTTTTATCTTTAAAGCCGGTCCTTTCAATAATGGATAATCGTATGCCATTATATAATTACCAATTCAACCCCTATTCTTCCATAAATAACTGCGTTTATAGCGATTGTCTATTTTGGGTTTTCTCAGCATAAATCAGTAAGTACATAGTCGTAATGTATTGTAAACACTAATAATCATTTAAAAAGTAACATATCCCTCTACCCCTCTCCACCAATAATGAACATATCCCTCTACCCCTCTCCACCAATAATGAACATATCCCTCTACCCCTCTCCACCAATAATGAACATATCCCTCTACCCCTCTCCACCAATAATGCACCGACTTTGAAATTATCTGAACCAGCAAAACCAAGTCAAAGTATATTTAAAAGCTATTTAATAACATAATTAGCCTATACTATGGTACGAGAGTGCATGAGGGTAAACGAAAAACAACTTTACGAACTCCAAATAATGCTAAACGTTCTATCACCAGGTTAGGGCTTTCCCGCTCTCTAAAATGGAGGTAAAAGGGTCGTTTTTGCTCAATAACTTTTGATTCTTTCTTAACCAATGCATCAAAATTTCAGGCGCATTGATTTATATATTGTTCCATGCTATAAAATTAATTTGCCAAGTGAAGAACCAGCCAATGCTGTTTAAACAGCGCGAAGGATGTTTGGCCTATACTATTATTATGCAAATTAGATAGATGACAATTCACTTTTTTACTATACCATTTAATGCGGAGAGATATATCTGTATGCGACTCAAGAGGATTATGTGAACTGATTTATTGAGTTAAAACGACCCTCTTTACCTCCATTTTAGAGAGTGGGATTCCCCTAACCTGATCATACATGTATCTATCAAGTTAGTTGAGGACACCTGCAGTACAATAATGACTGGTAAAATACAAAGCAAAGAACACTAGTGTATATATATTTACAATGCATGTAGTTTATGATGATAATAATACTGTAGGAATCTAGTTCATTGCTGATATACTACAATTTCAAAAAGGCAGTATTTTACAGCATGGTAGAGAGCAATGCTACGATACAAGATGATAGATTTTGTCAAAGATCGAAAGCAGTCTTTATTAACGTTAACCCTTGCATACAGATAATACATTGCAAATGGACAAAGTGGTTAAACGTGTTGAAGTTCAGCTATGATTAATTGGACTATGTGGCTACAAAGATACCATAGCTCTAAACAAACATGAACAATCGATCACAGTTCAAAATACAATGACCTTCCATTTTTATACCAGACATTGAAATATGTGGGAAAAATGAGAAGTCCAAGTTCAACTTGAACTACGGAGGATGGATTAAATTTTCCAAATTTGTATTTCGCATTACTTCAACATTACTTCATTTTATAATATGGCCATAGAAGGCATACATCTCATTAGACTGAACAAAGTGAGCAATACAGTAATGCATGTCTTGATACAAGCATGAGTCACCGGAAGAAAAAAATAATTAATTTGAAGTAAAAGAACAGCAGCAGGATAGAGCAGTAATAGTAAACCTATGTACACATTATACATAATAGCTTTATATACATTTATACAATAGCTTTGACATGCTTCAATGTACAGGGATACCAGAAAACATATGAGGACTCTTGCTTTGTTGTAAACTTGAGAAAAAATCTGAGTCTTGACAGATGGCAAAGGAAATCCTTAGGTTGGAAATTGATTTGCGAATGACACTAGCCCCTCTACGAGGAGAGAAAGGGACGTCAGTTACACAAGTTGTTTATGAGCATGGTTTGCTATGTGAGATCTCACGTGTGAGACGGCAGCAGCGGCTCCCACAACTGGCCCCCTGATGTGCCGTTTACGCCGCTTGGTTTTCTGTGAGTTTCCCTGTGCAAGATAAGCATAATTCTGTCATTTTTCAGTTTCCGTGTTCCACACGGAGATAACTCCGTGTCACTCCGCGTCATTCGGAGTTTTCTCCGTGTCAATATGCATATTTCAGTCATTTCTCAGTTTCCGTGTTCCTCCGTCTTCCTCCGTGTCATTCGGAGTTTTCTACACGTAGATTCCGTGTTGAATGGTCCCAATACTCCGCATAAATCCGTATCGCCGATACGGAGCCAATGCGGAAATCAACTACACGTATTCTACGCGTAGTTTACGCGTAGATTCCGTGTGTCATGCGGAGATCTGATCTACGGGCTACTCACGCATAACAAAATTCACTGCATGTTGCCAAAAGATTGCCTTGCCCAGCCCATCTTCCCATCTTTTCTTATACAGTTCCAGACTTCCCCGAGTCAATCGGAAGTTTGTGCTAATCGTCATATGTCGTTTGATCATGAATTCCAGCATATTAGGTATCCATGTGTTTAGTTCTTCTAAAGCCCGGTTATTTGAGAAATAATGTTTTCATAGGCGTGGTCAAAGGTTATTTTACACACGGTTTGTGTGGGAAAGTTGATATTTTAGGACAAGGGCGAAGCGAGGGATACTGTCAGCTGCAACAGCTGTGTGGAAATGACGTGGATATATGTCTATTTGTGTCGCTTTGTTGATCAATTTCACAATGGAAGTAACAGTTAAACTTGAGAAAGCAATTTCATCTTGTAATTTATTTGTTTTACTCGATTGTTACTTGTATGAAAACAGACGTCCCTTTCGACTTGTGAAATGGAATCTCCCAATGAATACCTGCACTTGACGGGTGTTGATTTCACATAACCGTGTTAAAACGTGTAATAAATGCACGGTTAGCTCGATGTTATTGACACAAGCGTTATAGAATTGGTAATACTCATGAAACGAAACAAACTAAAACAATGGCAAGTAAATTAACGTCTTGTTAGTAGAGAAGGGTAGTCGCGCGAACAATGGCCCTTCGTATCAACATTGTGGAAATTCCAGTTCTTAAAATCACCCTTAAGTGTGCATATGTGATGTTCATGTATCAAACAAAGAGACTAACACAAATAAAGCTCACAACTTCTTGAACAGTCCCAAAAGCAATAGGTAGTAAAGCTTTCCTGAGAGACATTATATTGCATCTTCCAGACATTCCGTCCCAGGATTTGATCCTTAGAGTACAGGGCATATTGTACCCATTAAATATGAACAGAGGCACTTTGTAACGCTCCTACAACAGCAACACCTTCACTACTCTGCACTTATTCCATACTAGATATCTGGAACATGTTAAAGCAAATGCATAAACGTAATCCACAAGTGCAGGGGAACATTATTAATTTAAAGCATAACATGTGCAGAAAGCTCATAATTTGAAAGTACTTTGCCCCCATCCCAGGGTTCTTGGACTTGTCCATACCCTCCTTGGGTACACAGTGAAGAATATTCAATAAAACTGCAACTGACCATCATTTTATACTAGGGTCATCCGTGTAAGTGAATCTTCCAACATTATTAATCAAGTTCTTCAAACTTTTGAAAAACACTTCCAGGAAATCAAGTTCCACAACATATACCATGAGGGGAACATCTTCAAGCAATGAGCTTTTTAAGGACCAGTGCATTAAAGGATCCAAACCCCTGAATTTCTTGGACATGTGCTGAAAACACTTCTAGGTCCAGTGGACAGTGTAGAAGGTCCAATGGGCAGTGTAGAAGGTCCTATGGACAGTGTAGAAGGTCAAACAACCTATCCTACAGGCTTTACATGATACATGTCCATGAATCAGGCTAATAGATACATATTCCCTGGGAATGGATATTACATTAAAGCCAATTATAACACCTCTTAATACAGTATGATCAATATTTTGACCCTGTTGACAAGGGTAACAGTATAATGCTTTTATTTCTTCAGTACCGGGTATTCGTTCTTCATTGACCCTGCCAGTCTGGCAGATGCTTGGTTTTATTAGCATGTTTAGTGTTCCTACATCATACCCATACAGAAGACGGTAATTGGCCAGGATCCAGTCGTTATTCAGAAAATGCTAGGAATCATTGGTGAAATCTCAGTGTTATAATACTGAGAATGAAGACCAAAAACCCAATCACTTATCTTTATCATTGAAAGAGTCCATTTATCACAGAACTGAATTCTAAACCAATGACGAAAACTTTAAAGTAGTTAGAAGTATAATATAACCATACCGGTACACAGTTTGGGGCAAGACTGCTGACTAATACAGGACTAGATGATCTATGTATATACTATGATAGTGTTCATAGTAGACTATTTTCTTATTTTTAGGATGTGTACTTTCCCAAACTGTCAATGTAATACATTAGCTGCTTTGGGCATGTGGCTTTCATCGATTTGATCAACACATGAAATGTATCTTTTAGAAGAATGCACACATTACATGCTAAATGAGTTTTAAAGAGCATATGATACAATGTCTCATTTAGCTGTGCCCACTGAGCCCATTCCACTCCAGTTGAGAACAGATGATGTTGATTGGCCGAGTCATGAATAGCTGCACCGAATTTTTAAACCTGATGGCAATGCAATCATAGGGTAAATATGGATCTGATCATAGGAGATATACAATCAGATGCCACGAGAATGACATCAGGCATGATAAGGTGCCTGGGCAGGATAGTGTGCCTGGGCAGGATAGTGTGGCTGGGCATCATAGGGTGGCTGGGCATCATAGGGTGGCTGGCCATCATAGGGTGGCTGGGCATCATAGGGTGGCTGGGCATCATAGGGTGGCTGGGCATCCTAGGGTGGCTGGGCATCATAGGGTGGCTGGGCATCCTGGGGTGGCTGGGCATGATAGGGTGGCTGGGCATCATAGGGTGGCTGGGCATCATAGGGTGGCTGGGCATCATAGGGTGGCTACTTGTACATGTACAACAGTGTGATTTTTGTGAGAATATCCGGTACTACTAAACTCCACCAGCGCCAATTCACATGTAGATTCTAACTTTACCTTGCACCATTTGGCTTGCATAAAATAAGGCAGACAAGATCTCATAAGACAAATAACATGCATAAAAAAGCATTTTTGGCTAACTGTGTAAATTTGCACCACTTCAGTTCTACCACCATGACATCCTTGAAATCAGGAGTCTAAACCTTTCACCGGGTTAGGCTGTATGCCGAACAGAAGGATTCAGATACCCTCGAAAACATGCTGAAAGATCGGAGGTCCAGCCATATGAAACCAAATGTATGATCATCAAAAACGATCCAGTGACCGGGGATGAGAGAAGGGTTAGTATACCCATGCCCAGCTATCCTCCCGGAACCATGGAACCTGAAACACAGGAAAATGTGAGCAATTGGCATTAAGATTGAGCCAAATACGTAATATTTTAACAAATATTTCAAAATGGAGGATGAGGATCTAAAGCTCGGCATTCTCGCAGTGTGATTCTCAGTAACATCTTATATAAGTCGACTTGGTTGCATCCTCAGATATTCAAGCAATGCAATTCACACTATGTACAAAACTATGTTGACATAACTATTACGTTGATCGCCATCATGACTTTAAGCAAATTCTAAGAAGTTACTAATTTGTGTGATGATATACATGTAGAAATGTCAGATGATAACACTAACAAACATTTGATGCTAAAAAAATGTATAATACACATGATAAAGAACATTACCTTGCTCTGCAAGTTTTTGGCGTATTGCGGTAACGGTCAATGCAATCTGGAGGTATTCTAAAAGGCTGTTCTGGTAGGTTTTCTTCCTCCCCAGGGGGCAAATCTGGTGTGTCAATTTCACCCAAAGTTTCCAGAGAATCTTGCTGTTCTTCAGTTAGAATCATTGGCCGCTTTAGATCAGCTGTAACACTGATCTCTGTGGCAGGGACATTAGGGTCACCCTGTGAGCAAGAGCATGTCATTAGACTAGCTAGATGAAAATATGATGACAAAATTCAATGTCAGTGTAACTTAAACATTTAGGTACAACTGGCTATTAAACTCTTGGTGAGCATATGGTAATTCCCCTAACATAAATAAATTATTCACCCTATCAAAATGCAATCACCCTGAATTTTGTGAACAAATTCAATCAGTTATTCCAAAAAATTAGATTAATATAACTAAAATAACAAAGAACTAATGGATTCTCTGCATGATTTTTAGACCATTTTGTCAACTGTTCCAGTTTACTAAATATTAAGTAAGGCAATTTTTAGTGATTTGTGACCTAAAATTCTCTTGATAAGGTCCACGAGTGAAGTTAAATTTGCTCCTTAGATATTGTGTTTAAGGAACTGTGAATGTCGTTCTCATCTCGATCAGTGACCTTCGAAACTAGGTCAAGGTCAGTCCTGAGTGAACCTGACCTAGAGTTCCTTATAAGAGAGCATTGTCACAAAAAACAAGGCTCTAGCCCTCTATGTTATTGAGATATTGAGTTCACAAAATTTATAAAGGACGGACAAACAGACAGACGAACAGCATGTTCATAGTCCCTTCCCAATTGTGTGTCAGAGGACAATAATTAAGAATACTTACGGTAATCTTCATGCCATGGGCTTCACGGCCATGTTCCTGGTATGTAAGCAGCACCAGTTCAATACCATGGCTGCCATAGTTCCCCTTATACAGCCCAGGCTGCACCAGTTTGCTGAATGGCTGTACTGTGGGGATCTTGATTGGCGTCATCAAGCTGGCATGATGTCTGACAGAGGTGAGAAAAATAAGAGGCATTATTTTAAAGGTGAAATGCAAAGGAATTTCAATGTTTTGAAATAATTAACTTTCCACATAATATTTCCTGCATTGGTTGAGTGTAGTTCATCCAAATAATAAAAGAAAAGCAGCCTAACACCTCCAGGAGAAGAGAGCTAGGTGATTACTTTCTCTTGATAATGCCGTGGTGCAATCGGTGACATCTAGGTTCACTACCTTGTCACTATTCCCCTATCATTTGTGCCATCTGGTGTCCAAAAGATCACGGGGATAAATTTGACCAAACGACAAACTATAGCATGACATGTTGTCAAGAGATAATGTTACGCCTACACAGCAATGACATCCTTCGTTCCATTGATGTGAGCACGACGCGCCCTAGGGCATTCAGTGACATCCCCGAACATAGACACCACAATTCATGCATATGCGTTCCAGATACTGAACCTAGATGGATGGATGAATGGATGGATGAATGTACTTGGGCACTCCATCGCACCGCGATGGGCACTGGTCATGTGAACACGCAATGCAATCCGTTTCCTCCAACCCACCCTACACACGATCCCTCTTATCAGTGTCACATAGACACTGTGTAATTTCCACATTCTTATTAAATAATATACCTCCTTCATACTCAACACAACCTTATTCTTCTTTTTGCATAACTACAGAAGTATTCACCTAACATTTCCATCTGTCATGTCTGTCAAGCTCCCTCATTCTCTCTTATCGGACCGATTCTAGTAGCAACTTTTACCAAGTACTTGTATCACCATGATGCAATAATTCTTTGAAAACTGCTCCAAAATCAAGGGACATAAGTGATGCATGGACATAAGTGATGCATTGGGAAAGGCCATCATTAACCGAGTTTCCATTCTCTTGTAAATTGAATCTTGCTTCAACATTTTTTTTTACCATCCTTTCAATCAAAATATGGCCAAAACTTAGAAAATTGCAAAATTGCATTACACCTTAGAAGTGAGATCTGGACCAGATGTGTTATTTGAAATTACATGTACCCTACAGGATATGAAATACACATGCCAAATAGTATACAAACATATTGATTCTATTTTTCATCGCTGTGGTATAAAACATATACATGCACATGAATTTCTCTACCCATCAAGTCTTTCATTATGTAGGCACAGCAATTTTCAAAAATAAGACACTGTATAGGAGTTTCAATTGAACTTTTAAGATGTTTACTGAAACTCTGTCAATGGCTGGATGCTCTTTCAATGAAAATGCCAGATTTCCTATTGAAAATCTGGTTGATTTCTGAATCCATTTGCACTTATAATTACATTTGTCATGCTTAACTTGTCATATCGGGCTCATTGTATTTTTCTTTTTGTAGTTCTGCACATTCAGTTTCAAAATCAAGACAAATTCGATGAATGAGTTTCAATTACATGTAGTGGTTCTTATATATGGTGGAAGTTAATCTATTTCATGTATTGATAAGCTTGGTATATCAGGTTCATCATGGTTATTGTGATTTTGTATTTATTACACCACTTACTGAAGTTGCATCAGAATATGAAATTTGATAATCAGCAGTTCTCGTTCATGAAACATGGGTCCATGGTGGCCACCATCAGTCTCCTCTAGTATAAACTCCTCCAAGGCCTGCAAATGAACATCCACATAATTCCAAATATCTCTCCAATCAACTGCAGTCTTTCATTTTCATATCTACATGCAATTGAGGTGTTGTGGAAAACGCTTGAGATTATTTTCTACCATCATCCCAAGTCATGGTTCATATGACAAAGCCGAACCATGACAAAAGACGAATGCACCAGGACTAAGACCAGTCCTTTAATAATAGACTTCCCAAACAGCCTTCGTGGCCTCATATTTGAGCAAATTAAAAGCCGGGCAATGTGTCATATATTTCATCTCCTTTGAGCTCAGTTGCATGTAGCCATGATTGTTTTGACTGAAGCGATGCCGACGTGTCGTTCCCTCGATCACATCAAAGAGGCCGTTTTACAGCCTATTCTCAATATAAACTCGGCTTCTCTGTAAACACGGCAAAGCACTTTCTAACGCTGTCTGTTCATTGGCTCTTATTTTAAATGGACTGTTTGAGTAATAACTGTATTGCCCTAATATGCGTGCAGGGCCTGGTACGGATCTGCATTATGAAGGATGATTTTCTGCAGGAGGTCATAGTTTGAGGAGTGGGAGAAAACAGCCAAAACTGGTGTGATTCTTGTGGCTTTATTCTCACTATTAGAAGATAAAATAGCTGTAGGATACCATGCATTGGTATTTTCCAGTATGCCAGTGTATTAGGAATAGAATTCAAGTTGAATTTTCTTTTCATCTAGATAGTATACTCTCATGCTCAAATTACGAACTAAACTTACCACAGCCTGTCCCCGTGGGTGTTTGTGATTGTCTTGACATGCTACTTCCAATGACAGACCTTCTAAAGGGTTGGCCTGCAAAATAAACTTATACAATTAGTGTTACAGCAAAAACAGTGCTTCGTTCTAGTTGAACAAAGTGATGCGGTGAGATATTTTGTTTCCCTTGTTAGAAGAGCCCCAGTGATATATATTCAATCATAATGTACATGTATATCATGCCCATCTTCTAGATTTTCGGCCTAAAGCCCGGCGCACACGAGAGCTATTCCCTGAGCAAACGGCCTGAATTGCCTGTTAGCTTAGGGGCTTGCTCTCGTGGGGTTTCAGCGCACACAGTGGGCAAAAGGTTCACCAAATTGATTTCCTTTCCTGCGGAACACCTTCTTCAAGATCACGTGATCTTCCATGTGACCAGGCTCATGTAAAAATGGCCATTTTGAACAGTCATTCATATAAATCACATGAAAATAAGATGCGTTTCATTGGTCGGTCAAATGAACGACTGAGCTGTTAGCTTACCTTCGCCGCACACGTTGAAGATTTCACCTCGCGAGGCAGAATTATCAAACAAGTTTGATATTTTTCTCCCGGCCTCGCAAGGCAAAAACCTCACCAAACACTGCCAGCACCGTGCCAGCAGAATCAGAGCTGTATGAAGACACCTTATAGCGAGGCTACAGTCATGACAGTGTACATGTCATTCGTAACTTCTCGGGGATCTCCGGTTTGAGATGTCCCTCGAAGGCCATTGACGCCATATTGGACTAGAGCGTGGTCACGTGTGTTTCGGTCTGTCAGGGAACTGTCAGCGACGTCACGGGAATTATATCTTGCCAATACGTGGCGTGTGTACCATTTAAACTGATGGTTTTCTATTGAAACGTGCTTCGAATGAAAAGAATAAACAGTTTTTAGAATATCTGACGTAAATCAGAGACTCGCAGGGAAATATTTGCTGGTCGGGGATTAAGGCTTCCGCGAGAGTGATTGGGCTTCGGAGCCATGCATATTAAACCGTTCCGGCGCGTCACATCTGGAGATTCATAGGAAATTCATGTTGTCGTCCCCCGAGCGTAGAATCGGTCCCCTTCGTAGTTTTCCGCTCGGGAGTTCCGAATGTGTACATGTATGTCATGCCCAGAGTCCAATAAGATTCATTTCCCAGGACTACTTTAACAGCTAAACTACAACCTTTCCTAACACTTAAACATCACATTACTGACTAATTCAAGGTTGTTGATGGGAAGGGGTTTACAATTGGGCATGAACCATTGATACATCTACACATGCTAACTGGTATTACATGTTTGATGTCTATCACTGTTTGTATTTAATGCCGCCATTGAGATTTGCGTCCAATAGGTCAAATTTGAAGGGCTGATGGATTGTTTATTACGACGGCAATCTACTGAAAATCGAGTGTGATTACATTATTACAACTTCCGATCAAATTTTATCACAAAAGGAAATGTGATGTTTTCATATAAACAGGTCCTTTCTGTGCGACGGTAATGACACCAATTTTCTTTTTCTTTCCGAAACCTGGCAATTGTACCAAAAATATAACACCTCAAACAAAAACCATTCTTGGTTTGTTCGAAAAAACTGAAATATGCTGTGTGAAATTTAATTTTAGTTTGAGGAGTCATATTTTTTTTTTGTACCCGAGAAATAATTGCCTAAAAAATACCAGAATAGGTCAAGGAGCCTATTTTGACCAATCATGAATCCATTTCTATGCAACTGAATGTCGCAATTTTTTCGAGGCTTATATTTCAGTATGTAAACTCCAAGAAAAATATGATTTGGCTGGTTATTGGACATCTTCATCAGTCAAGTCAACTACATCGCAAAGCTCTCTACGCTGCCTTGACATTCTTGACTGGTGGCAGAGGAATACTGCTCTGCACCACCTGGTGAAAGTTTTAACGATGATTGACTTTTTGCCTGCAGGAGTTGTTCCCCTTCAATTTCAGGACGGCTATTACATAGCTAAGAAATTCATGATGGCGGTGATGGTAGATTTATTAGGGAATACCGTAACCCCAAATTAATTGGAAAAAAAATAAGGCTTCTTGGACCTGCAATCAAATTTTATTCTACCTTGAAATCCATTATTCCAGATCACAACCTACCTTAAGCAGTATATTGCATGGGTGAGACCCCTTGTACCCTTTATAGCAGATCTGTTGTAACTCCCCTGTCTCTGGGGTCAGACTTAGGGAGAAAAGAGGCTTCAGTCTTAGGGCTCCATTAACATCAGGTTCACGAGGGGTCTGACAGTCATAACCAACAATCTTACCATTCTCGTACTGCAAAAATATACAACAAACTTTTTTATTTCAAAACACTGGTAAGCTACATGTACTGTAAAACCTGTAATATTCGCATCCATTTAATTTTTGTGTTTCCCATGAGTGGAAGGCTTTGTAAACACTAAATTAATGTATTAAAAAAAAATATATGTATAAAAACTTCTGGTAAATCTAATAATAGGAGGATATTTTTTTGTCGTTTAGAAAGTGATTGTATAACAGTATTTTCATTATTTTGGGATTACACTCTCTTAGTATAGCATAGAGTCTAGTGTAGAAAATTGGTCGAGTCCCGAGTGGGATTCGAACCAGCGACCCCCAAACTAGTAGACTGGTAGTCTTGAAAGTGAACATACATTACCCCTCTGATGGTTATAATGATACAGCTTTCATAGCTGAATTCAAGGAAGATAAAAAAAAATTTGTCATTTAAAAAGTAATTGTATAACAGTATTTTCCTTATTATTAAACGTTATAATGAGGCAGATATACACAATCTGTGAGAAATTGTGACGTACTTTACATGTACATACATGCCATCCTTTGTTATTCATTTTTGTGAACTGATGGTTGGCATTTTAATATCATAGCCTGATCTATGAGCATCAATGGGAAGATATATTCACATGAAATATCTTCTAATAGAAGACCTTTGACCGTGAAAATAGTGAAAGATATATAGGTCAATCTGAATAATGAGGCATATTTTCACCTCAAAATATCTATGTACGACATGTACCTCAAAACGCTTACTCAAGAATGTTGAGTGCTTTACAATTAATCTGGCCATACAACAAGATAATTTGCATTATATCCAACTAGAAATTCTATTTTCAAATGTAGGCCCAAACATTTTCATTTTGGCACTTAAAAGCCACACATGCAACTCCTGGACTGACTCCTTGTTAATAATACACTTCATCCTTTTTTCATAATGTGGTTGTTTAACAATCTGATTATGTCAGCCAAGTGTTGTCTATTGTGTTGCCGGAGTGAGGGGGTGTTAAAATTGACATGTACTGTATACCGGTACCATACTCTACCAAGTAAGTCCGAGATATATTATTACATACCTTCACATAAGTCAACCCTCCATAAGGACCAATATGGGCCTGCCATAAGCCAACCACCTTCCCCCTTCTGTGCAGAACTGTAAGGATATTTTTAATACATTATATGATAATTATAATCCAACTTCACACTGCTCAAATACCCGACATATATTAGGAAAGTTAGGCCTTCAACTTCGAGTGGCTCACAGTGAAAATAATATAGGAGGAAATTTGCCAAAATATAGGAAAAATATGGAAATTTTCTTAAAATACAGGAAGAACATGAAGTAAGGAGTGTAAGATGGGTCACTACTACATTGTATGTTCCAACTGGTAGTTTTCTGGTGTTTAATTAAATTATTCACACTGAATGTGGTCATGGCTTTTGCTGCTTGGTTCAACAAAGAGAAGTGTTGTTGTTTTTCGTATTTGTCGAGTGCAGTGAGACAAACAATTTTTTTCTGAAATTAATGTTTTTCCAGCACCAGTTTGACTCATTTCAGAGATTTGTAAAAGTTTTCACAAGAAAAAGTCACAATATAGGAGGTTTTGGCCTACATATAAGAAAATATAGGAAAGTCAAAAAAATAAATATATATATATATAAGTTATAGGAAATGCATGTATAGGAGTCGCTTTAAGGCCTGTTAAATTTCAAAGGGATACCCTTTCAAGAAAGGATCTTTCTCTATATTATGTTTATGGTACAATCTCCATTGCTGAGGGTGGGGGTCCATTGCATGTTAAGTTAATATTAGGATGGCATCATCAAGGACATGAAAGACAAGACCTTAAATGTGATGGCAAAGGTTTTCATATTTTCCTTTTATGTTATTGACGTAGTATGTAGTTAATGTTGAAACTATCAGCAAATTTACTTTGTTTGGTTTTATCTGAAGTATTTTGTCTCCTAGAAGCTTTAGAAATGTGCTCCAAAGTTATCTCAAGCTCGGCTGATTTCAGAAATGAAATCTACATCGCTTATCTGCCCTTGTATGACGCTAGTTTGTGCCATCACATCAGACCACCTAACCATGCAGACATAAAAAAAATGCAACGTTCAGTCTCCAGGCTACGCTCATACTATTCAGCTTGTATCACTGGCGTCCCTTCTCTCCTTGTTCCCCCGCTGATTCACATCGCCAAGTTCGCGCCTCTTGGCCGTCAGGGGGGCGCTTTATCTGGTTACCCAATCGCTGTGCCGTAATAGCTCGGAGATAACCAGATTCCTCATACTAACCACGATTGGCTAACTACCTCACGTGACCGAAATTACGTCATGCCTTCATGATAGTGAGATCACTACTCTCACGTAATGTGGAAGCCATGCCAATATTTTGACAGCGACACGCCCTCTAACCGCATCTCTCAAAGGAACTTTTCCCAGGCTTTATTAATAGTCAACATTCAATTCAAATTCTGAAACAATTGAACGGTGTTTTCACATTACTATTCTATGCAGCTTGATCTCCTTATATACTCATGACAATAAAGCGTGGTCTTATCAGTGGGATATTAATAACACATTTACAGGGATTTATTTGTTAATTATTTGAAGGTATCAGTGAACAAATGTTTGCAATCAGTTGACAAACCTTACTAAACAATGGAGGAAGTTATCCAAAAATCTGTTCACTCTTAACTCAGAAATTAACGTAATTAGAGCTGTTTTGCCGTCCGTTTATTGATCGGTTTTGCCGTTAACGACATATGAACGTTTGAAAAGGGAGACAACTCATATTGCCAAGACTCTTCCGTAAGAGTGTTTTTCATTGGTCATTGGTGGTTGGCCTATGCAGCGCGCCCCCTTACGGCCAAGAGGCGCGAACTTGGCGATGTGAATCAGCGAGGGGAACAAGGAGAGCAGGGACGTCAGTGATACAAGCTGTTTATCAGCGTATCTCCAGGCATGCCAGGAGGCTGGTCTGACATGATGTCACAATCAATGAACAATAAAGCAAAGAATGTTTGCAAACTGGAATTCAGCTGGTCTTGAGGTAACCATGGTAACCACTTTTTCAAAGCTTCTAGAAACCAAACTAAATCCACTTAAACCAAGCAAAGTAGATCGACTATTTCTATCATCATTCAACTTACATGTACATGACCTATATAGAATATAAACTGGAGAATCTTAAAACCTTTGCATTTCACCTTTAATCATTTTAACCCTATCTGGCCTTGGCGATTTAGGATTGTACCGCAGGCTGGGGAGGGGCGCTGTGGAAAGCGTCCCCCCCCCCCCCATATATTTTTGCTATACCTAAGGCTAGAGTACTGTAACTTACCACACTATATCTTTGGGTCAAGCTCTACATGTACTAGAAAATGTAAGTAATCCAAAATGACTGCCATGATGACGTCACAGTGGCGTGATTTCCTCACCTTTTGTGTAGATATCATAGAATGTGGCAGGCTCCCAACCATCTTTACAGGTAAATTGATATTCTGAAAATGTCAGATGAAAGAATTCATCACAACTTACTTTTTGTTATAAATTAAATGCATGAGTGACACATTTATCGATCATTAATTACAGGATGTCAAGCTGCTTTATCTTCAATATGATATCTGATTTATATTCACCAGTCTACATGTATATTCCAGAAGATTTTCTGATCTGTTTTACCCAAATGAGGAACTGGTCATTCCAAGACCACATGCAGTGCAGTCTATCTGACTTCTGTTTTTCTATCCGGCATGCACATGGCGAAAACCGCACCACAGTGGCAGCCATGTTGATATATAGGTGCTGCGCTTCACAACGTATTTGGACATGCAAAACCATATGTTCCAATTGGAAATGGTTGTTGCTTGCTCAGTTTCTGGGTATTATGACCGTAAGCAGGGCTTGCATTTCCACGGGAATCTAGGGATCTGATTCCCTTCAGCACTCCCGCAAAATACTTCCCAGGAATCCAACAGATTCCTGTAAAATTGTACCATACCAATCTGTCATGTCTGTATAGTAATGACTGCTTTAAGATTCTCATGGATTCTTGTAAAGTTAGATTCTGTTCGGATCCCGTAAATGTCAACAAAAAGCAAACCGAGCATATTGGATGCTAGCTAAATAATATATAGCCCTCACGAGTATGAGGGCTATAGGTCGGCCCCAGTCACCTGGAGCGAGGGTTTTAGATAATTTTATTACGAATCACCCACCTCTGAAACTGCCGTACATCTAATCTCTATCCCCTCCTGCGCACTATTTTAAAATCTTGCGCACTATTGTGAAATAGTGACGCATATATCGCCGTCTGAATTTTCCAGTCGAAAACTTCAACTCTCTACGCGCCATGTTGGTGACGTCACGGTATATGTGTGCTGGGCCGTTTGCAATTGAACATGGCGCGTATAAAGTGGAAGTTGTCGACTGGAAAATTCAGACGGAGATATATGCGTTACTATTTCACAATAGTGGGCAAGATTTTAAAATAGTGCGCAGGAGGGGATAGAGATTAGATGTACGGCAGTTTCAGAGGTGGGTGATTCGTAATAAAATTATCTAAAACCCTCGCTGGAGGTGACTGGGGCCGACCTATATAGCCCTCATACTCGTGAGGGCTATATATTATTTAGCATGGTCTTGTGATACGAACGAACAAAAGAATGAAAACTAGGCTAATAATTTCCACAAATAATTTGACTCATTTCATCAAATTATGCCATGAAAACTTTATCATAAATGCATTTACTGATTTTCTCACTTCATTGATAATAAAATACTAGTAGCATGCACAAGAAGAACGAAGACCTGGAAATCAACACTTCAGTTTATGACGCATTTCATATCCGTTTACATAAGTATAATTGTTGTTGTTATGTTACAGAGTGTCCGTGAATGGTGAACTGTGTTGAAAAGTTGACCGAGTTTTTGACAGATCTGAGTCAGATTATAAAACGGTTAAACCAGCACGAGTTATACCTTGTCTGCACCGGAGTTGCCAAACAGAATCCACACCAATCGCATCCCGGAATCTTCTGCAAACCTTACATGTGTTTGCGAGCTCTGGTCCGGGAAGAAATGACAATAAATACGATAACAGTTCTGGAGGAAGGTCCTCTATCCCAGCCATTTCTACCTTTTCAGCTGTTTGCGTTCTCCGTTCCATGGGCATATTTGACCTGGGATCGACCCCGATGTAGAATTAATGAAAACAGCCGCATACAGGAGAACTAAAGAAAGACAACTCTTCAGGGCTTTGGTGCGTTTAATCGGAAACCCTCTTGTTGCTTCCATTGATTGTTAACGAGGGTTTTCGAAATCTTTTATGACATCATCCTTGGTGCATTTGGGTCCCCCTACATCATTCAGAAGTTTAGTTTCAAAGCAAACATAAACTTCCCGGAAGCTAGATTGGTCGCGTGATACTGCCCGATGCAGTTTAATAGTCGTCTACTTTGGAGCTTGTTAAAAGTAATTTTGAGCAGCCAGAAATAGTCAGATGGTGGTGAAATGACGTTCCCATAATATGGAAAGCCATCAGTGTCATAACCTCTGGTTTTCCACACGTGGTAATTCGATTTTCCACGCGTGGAAAATCTAGCCAATGGTTTGACTTGTAATTACCACGTGTGGATATTTCGACCAATTACTTAACTTGGAAATACCACACGTGGAAATTATTTACCACGTGTGGAAAATATCCACCAATGATAGAACTGGAAATACCACGTGTGGAAATTATTTACCACACGTCGTATTTATCACCCAACCATTGAATTCGGAAATACGACGCGTGGTAAATAATTTCCACGCGTGATATTTTACTGGGTTTTCCACACGTGGTAATTCTCTTTTCCACACGTGGTAATTCTATTTTCGAATCTACCACTCAAAACAATCGTTACAGAAAGCAGATACACGCACTTTGACCCTGTCTTATCTGTCGTACGGTCGTCGACCTATACGACTCAGCCTCAGGTGGAACTCCTGCACTGCTCAACAAAAAACTTATTAAAGTTTGCTACACGTACCTGTATTTTATGAAATTGACAGTGTCCTGTTGCAGATTGTCTGTTCCAGCTGGACGAACACATTTGCCGCAAACTGTCGATTTCCGTCATTCTGAAGGGACCAGCTTTCTTTGTTAAGCTCTCATTCATTGGCTGGGTAAAATAAAATTTCGACGCGTGGATAAATGGGAATACCACGTGTGGAAATTATTTACCACGTGTCGTATTTCCGAATTCAATGATTGGGTGATAAATACGACGTGTGGTAAATAATATCCACACGTGGTATTTCCAGTTCTATCATTGGTGGATATTTTCCACGCGTGGTAAATAATTTCCACGTGTGGTATTTCTTGATTGAATAATTGGTCGAAATATCCACACGTGGTAATTACAAGTCAAACCATTGGCTGTATTTTCCACGCGTGGATAATAGAATTTCCACGCGTGGAAAATCGAATTACCACGTATGGAAAACCAGAGGTTATGACACTGATGGCTTTCCATACCATAACCATTAATATGTCAAGGACAGCTATGTACACTTGTTCTGACCGGTTGTCAGTTTCTAGGTGCCGCATTGGATTTTTATGGCAATAAACGTAAAAATCTCAACATAAAATACTCAAATTTAGAAAATATTTGTAACTCTAATATTTTTCACTGAAAATCCACAAACAATGCACCGAATTATGCATATTTAGCACAGGTAACACCAATACCTTTATGCAATAGAAATGGTTGTACGTATGCAGGAGAAAATGTTTACGGGGCGCTAAACTAAGCCACTTCCTCATATTGGGCCATCTGAATAAAACGTTCCGATGTAGAATCGACCATACACGATCAACTCAAGAAAAAGGAACCAGCCCAAGGTGTATTCGGATTGGTTAAGGACAATGAAAGATATTTTGATCGACTGTATAGAGTTTAAGATTGAAAGAGATTCTTTTTATCAAGCAGCTATTTTAGAAGATCTTTTAGGTTATTTGAGATTTGTTGTATAATTTTTAATATATGTACATGTTTTTGATGTGTTGTGTTTATTACTTCTGGATTGCTGGGTCATTAACTTGTTTTTGTTGGAATACTTAGAATTCTGTCTGATCGTCGCTATATAGCTGAAATGTTTTCATAGGCGTGCTCAATGGTTATTTCACGCACGTTTAGTGTGGGAAAGTTTATATTTTAAAATTCATTAACTTTCCCACCCTAACCGTGCATAAAATAACCATTGAGCACGCCTATGAAAACATTATTTCTATTCTATTGCACTACCCAAATTGATTATCAATATTTTAAACATATTTTAAACTTTGACAATCTTTCTCTCCTTTCTTGAAAAAAACTCATCCACTCATGCTCCCGTCTCGGTGGGCATCGTACGAATGTCAATGGACGAGTTTATATGTGGTCTCTGAAATGGTGAGTGATACTGCGTGGAAATTGCGTGGATATATGTCTATTTGTGTCGCTTTTTTAATCAATTTCACGATGGAAACAACAGTTAAACTTAATTTCATCTTGTAAATTATTTGTTTGTTTTATTCGATTGTTACTTTTTTTTCCTTATCCGACCTTAATTGGCCGATGTTTTCGGGCTAGTGGGTATTCTGTGATGCTTTTGTCATCTTTCTTTAAACTGTTTACTTTTCAGCGGATAAAAGTGGGCAAAACTTGCAAATGGACTGTATTTCACATCAGATTATTATTTTGGAAAAATCAACAAAAAAATGCCTTCTGGGACGTCATCAGAGCGCCTATCTTGGATTTTATTACATTTTCTGGTTGAGCTTGACCCAAAGGTATAACATCGTACTCTATACGGCTAATATAATACATCAGCGTAGGTTACCTAGTATACTCGATATAGAGCATGTCATCTGTTCACCATGTTTACCGAAGAACATTTCCTTAATACAATAAGCTTTTTGATCGACATTCGGTATTTTAATATACATATTCTCTCAAGTTGTCATGTTCATAAATTGCATTGACATTTTAGTCAATGCAAATGTGGGCCTATTGTTCTAACTGTTGCCATAGAGTTTACAAATGCAATTAACACATTCTGACATCCGAATCTGTCAATCATTTGCTATTGTGAGGAAATATATCCCGTTGTGTATATAATCCCCTCTGTGATCCCGACTTAATTCAACGAGCGATGTTGGAGCCATGGAAAACAGGTTTTAAGAAAAACTGTTGTGACAAACTTGAAAGAAATACATGTAACAGGAAATTTTTTTACCTGTCCACACGTAGTATACATGTTTGTCAAAACAGGAACGATTATAACCAATGAAATAGCGATTTAAAAAAAATATCGCATGCGACGTTGTCAGACTGTTTAAATGAACAGCGGAGTTACAAGTTTGACAAATAAGACTTTTCCCAAAGAGTTTTATCAACTTATTTTTTTTCTACTGAGGTAAGTGCTTGTTGTTTCATTGAAGTTGTATATCTCTATAAACTCATGTGTGTTTCAAATACTATTTTATTTTAGAGATTTAATTTCTAATCTTCGAAGTTTCTGAATTGCACTTTTTGAATATGATGACATAAAGTTTAAATTAGGATCTTCTACGATTGCTGGGAAAAATTAGTCAAAATTCACTACAAATACCAAAGATCGTTTCCGGATCGGAGCCATTTCCCCCTGGTCATGACTTTAGTCTCTCCCGTTCTCGGTACCGATAGAGGAGTTGCAGAGAAGAGTAAAGGAAGGTGAGAGCGGAAGTGGGGCAGGGTGGATTCCATGTTGACCGACAGGGATCATCGCCCATAATGTTTCAAGGGCAAAGGGCGATGGCCCCTCTCGGCCATCATAGGATTCTCCTCATCTGACCTTTCTTTTTTCCATGGACAGCATATTCTGTTTTCGTAAAGTCATTTCCAGTCTAAAATCTTGGCAATCAAGGCAAGGTCCGTCACTTGTCCCGAAAGCATATGGCATGAAATATGGTATACCGTACAAGTATGTTAAAGGTGAACTGCGAAGGTTTTTCGATTTGCAGTCTTTTCTTCATAGTGCCAATGCTATTGAGGAAACATCATTTGACGATTTATTTTGAAGTTGAGGAGCATCTTTCGCTCCATATATTACTCTGTAGTTTTTCAACATTTGGCGCTGTTCGTGACGTCAGTTGTGCTCCAGGGGAACGACAGGAAAATGTCGAAGTTGAGAGGAAATGTGTCGGAAATTGGAAGAGACTAATCGACTGAAAGTTTGAAAAAACCCAGATGTATACAAATCAAGGTCCTTCCCATACACGGTGTACAATTTTTTTTAGGAAAAGTGATGACCCCGGGTATAAATAAAGCTGGGCTCATGGTGAAATACTCATGTCTTTAGTCTCTCCCGTTCTCGGTATTGGAAATGTGGAGAAAAGGAAGTTCCCACTTGCCTTTATGCTGGACATAGTGCTGGAGATAGCATCGGGGACCAGATAGTGGAATTGTTTTCTCCCCTGACCTAATTCCTTTAATTGACTCTGCGCATGTTGGAATAAAACTGTTCAAAAAGAAAGGGCGGAAAAGGTCTGATTTATCTTTGACAGGAGTAATCACCCTTGATGAGTCTATTTATCGTGATATTTAGGCGCTGTTTGACCTACTTAATCTGCACCTGACCCAATTTCGGATTTGAATTTAACTGTCAGTTTCGATTTGAAAGTCGTGGGACTATTTTCGACACGTGACCTTATTACCGCACTGGAAGTGACCGTATCACCGCAGAAGAATGCGGGCTGGTCGAAAGTCACTATAGAAACTGTGACCTCTGGGCAAGCAAGGTTAATCATAGCTAGTTTTGCGCGTTTATTACTACTCCTGACGTTCAGTGTAGCATTGCTCCACGTAGACAGTGAAAGTAAATGTTAACAAACCAGATCATTGTACATTTTCTGGGAGGATGGAGTGGGAAAACAGGTTGTAAAATATTCGGATAACTTGAAAGGTGTCATGGACACATCCACAGATGGACATACCCACAAATGAGGGACACGGCACATGTGTACGCTCGACGTTGTCTCAATCCCGGTTGATCGAGAGCACGTATACATGTCCAATGTATCTGCTCCCTGTATCCTTCTCAGAGAAAAGGCAAGAATAGTTGTTCTACACCCCTCCCCCCTCTGAGAAACACTACATTGTTTTAGTAACATTTGCAGTCACCGTTCTATCTGGAGATTTTCCCTCCTCCGAGGGGAAGCACTTCTATCAGGAAAAGGAAACGCGACACAACCTTGTTTCAGTATTTTTGCTTCTCTCATCTGTGTGTTACGGTGGCTTATTAGGGCCAGGCATTGATCTTTCCAATTTTCTGCCTTTCTCTAATTTTCAAGATTTCACTTTCGCATTTTCTCTCTTTTCTTGTTATCCTCTTCAAGAAACTGCAATCATTTCCATAGGAAAACGCTGGAAATCCATTTTCTAGAGACAACAACAATTCAAACGACTACATGAAAACACTGGAAATTAGCGAAAACCTCGAAAATTGCGTGAAACATCAAAAATAACAAAAAAAAAATCACAGAAAATAATATCCACCGCGGTGTAATTTCCACCGCGGTGAAAATAATTTCCACCGCGGTGGTAGTAATATCCACCGCGGTGGAGAAAATAATTTCCACCGTGATGGAAATTATTTCCACCGCGGTGGATATTATTACCACCGCGTTGGAAATTATTTTCACCGCTGTGGAAATCATTACCACCGCGGTGGAAATTATTACCACCGCGGTGGAAATTATTTCCACAGCGGTGGATAGGGGAGAGTGGGGAGACCTGGGACACTATTTCTGTGACGTCACATTATTTCACATTCGGTCCAAAGTATTTATTTGTGCAAATCAATGCGTGCCATGCACCAACCTGCGAAGAATACCCAACCAATGCCACAGTGTTTAAGACACCAAACCGATTATGTTATGATGTGGAGACGATTTCATTTCAGCGTATTTTGGGGGCGACTTGGGAGAATGTCGTGAGACATGGGACCAGGAGTTGGGAGATATGGGACAACCGATGTAAAGACTGAAATGCAATCAAAATAACTTTTTTATTTGAAAAAAATAATGGCTTAACATGGAAATGTGAACTTGCTAAAAAATTATCCCTTTGCCAACCGAAAGTAATACCATACATATCGCAATATTCTTTGAAAGTGCAGGGAGAGATGGGACACTCTATAGGGGAGACACTGTGTCGCAACTCTTCCCAGGGGCGGGGGGGGGGGGGTTTTTTTGTTCAACTCCAGGCGCCTCGGAGCACGTTTGAAAGTGGGGGGCCTGAACTCTATATCGGCCATGTTAAATGCTGGACTGGTGCTATCTAAGATAGGACTTATAACATTGCAGTCTCAAAAAGGGGGGGGCTGTGGCCCCCCCCCTGCCCCCCCCCCCCCGGTTCCGCGGCCCCTGAACTCTCCATGCCCTCACCAATTCGGTCAGTGTCATGTGCGCCCTATATAAAAGACAGTTCTGTGCCAAGATATCGGTATCATATACCTTATATTGCACCGTATAAACAAATGGACGTGGCCTCCAAAATCTAGCTGTTCAAGTTTAAAAACATAAAAAGAAAGATTTACTCGCTTCAATGATTCCAGGAAACACCAGAATGGTAAATGTGGGAGACGGTATGAAAATCATACAGCACATGTAAGCTCAGTCTCCCTCGGCTTCCACAAGGGTACTAAATAAGGAGTGTCCCAAGCCTATACCCTGTCCCATGTGACTCTCCTTTTTGTGTTTTTTGCTATTTCTGATGTTTCACGCAATTTTCGAGGTTTTCCCTAATTTCCAGTGTTTTCATGTGGTCGTTTGAATTGTTCTTGTCTCTTGAAACTGAATTTCCAGGGTTTTCGTATGGAAATGGTTGCAGTTTCTTGAAAATGAATAAAAAATCAAAAAAAATCAGGGATAAATTTTGAAAAATCGAAAATGAATCTAAGAGGATGACAAGAAAGGGAGAAAATGCGAAAGTGAAATCTTGAAAATTAGAGGAAGGCATAAAATTAGAAAGATCAATGCATGGCCCTAACAAGCCACCGTAGTATGTGGAATTACAATTCGGGGCTCGATAAAAACCAAGAGACTGAACTATTAAAATGAACTACAGGCTCGTATCAAGTCCTACATACCCTGTCACCTAAAATCTACACAGAAAATCCGTTATAAAAGTCAAAACGTACTTGATTTAGACCAGTCTGTAGCGTAGATGATTCTCCTCGCCGCGCACAATCTTTAGCTTTCTCCAGATTAGTCGATTAAACACCTCGGCTTTCCTCGATTTCTCAAGTATATATGCCCATGAGTTTTAACCTCTGAGCTTCACCTTTGACCCTTTTATTTAATCTTGACGATCCCAGCCTCATACTTTTCGCCTCAAGGTCTTCAATGTGTCCTTGCACGACGACACAATACATATACGATTCTTTTTCCTAAATATATGAATGGGTTGACTTTTAACCTCTGACGTTTGATCTCATTCCCGCAAGTAACCTCGACCCGGAAGTGACCTCATCGTCTAAAGTGAAGCCATCAACGTGACAAGCATCATCCCTGAAAGTGACGCACGCTCGCGCACTCGCTTCTTCCAACTACAAAATACCATCACACTGACATCAGACATGTACTACAGTTGCCCTTAGAGTAGTCATCACTAATCCAAACTATTTACCTATATATACGCACAGGGAAGACTTGGACAGACGCGACCCGGACTGTCGTCCCAGATCGTGCACGCCGCTACTGCTTACTGTTTAGTGAAGTCTGTACACTGTTAGGCCACTATTGCTTGAAGGTGTAAAGTAGATAGGCCTACGGGGTTTCGGTGTGATAATTCCAACAATACAAAAGATAACAACTTTTTGTATGAACTTCTGTCTTGCAGGAAATTGGCCTAGTTTTTAAGTAAACTATGATGTATCCTTTTAATTTGGTGAATGTTATTATATGAACCAGGGCTTTGGATTATGGTCGCGGAAATTTCTTAATGGACGACGGCTGAATATTGAATGACGGACATATAATATTGTATACGTAACGTTTACACATTTTCACATCATCTTTCAAAGAGTTACGCCTGTTCCTGTCTTATTTCTCATCATAAACTTCAATGTGTTTGGTCACTTGCAGGTTGAAGCCTAGTTGTTCGAGCAAAGACGGCACCTAAAATGAAAAGGAGATGTTAGCTGGCGTAATTGGCTGTGCTATAGATCTTCAAAGGTAGACCAACGTGGAGTTCACACCAGGATATTCTTGGTGTAAGATTAATACATGCGCCAGGCCCGACATTCAGTCGCCTGTCGTCCTTCATGAAAACTAAGCCTGATGTGATATATATAATCCATGTTGATCACTAGAAACTGCATAATGTAGGATATTAATTTGGCATAACCAGAATAACCAGCAATGGCGGAGCATTACAATTGCGTCTTGATCCACAATAAGTCCAGCGATTGTCACGTAACATTGAATATCTACAGTGACTGGGACATAGTTCGTCTAGTTTCATCCAGCTCTAAAATCATCTTACCGGGAGAAAAATGTATACACAGATCGAGAAACGGATTCCAGTATAGGATAACTGGAAAGCGCAGTGGAAGTAAGTCCCTAATTAAGCCCGTGACCCTTTGGAGACGTGATCAGTACCTTACAATCACCGACTCTCTAGATGTTGATGACAGTGAGTTGCTCAGTCATGACACTAAAAAACGAATATGTCTGCGCAGATTGAATATGGACGAAGAAGTCGGCCGGCCAGAAAGAAGGAACTTTTACGAGATTTTGAGGTTAAACTCTAAGGACGTTCGAAAGTTAAGTGTAACCGAACAAGAGCGAGTCATTAAAAAAGCTTACCAGTCGGAGATACGGCGCTGGCACTCCGACGTGGCTGACGATGGAGGTGATGACAATGTTGCCGGAAAAGTTGTAACCGCTTACAGGGAGCTACTGAACAGAGAGAAAAGAGCCGACCTCCACAACGAGCTAGACTTCGATGAAGGGTGGCTGTCTTGGAGGCGATGGAAAGCAATTTTTTGGCCAGAATGTGCAACGCCCGAGCAACGTCGGCGGTACATAAAGCGGCTATGGCTAATGTTCTTCTCGCTACTTTGCATTGGTGGTGGTGTAGCGATAACCGCGATAACCGCTGGTCTGGCCGTCCCTGCCGCTGTCGCCACCGGGGCAGTTATTGGTGGGGCACTTCTCAATGGGGGTATTCAGAGCGTATTCAGAACAATACGACGAGACACGGTTATTCACAGTTGTAGTTTTAGGGACTACTTCTTAAGTTTTGCTTTTGGACTTTCAGCGGGTATGGTAGCTGGCGGTGCTGCTGTTGGATTCTCGTCTGCAATTGTAGGAATCGGGAGCACTGCCCTCGATGCATCCGTTGTTAGCTTTGCTCAGTATACATGCATTGCTAGTCCATCCGCAGCCATTGGAGGCATTGCCAATTCTCTAGCAAATAACGCCGAGAAGAAGTTTGTTGATGGTCAGGACGTCACTGCGACTGAGATGGTCGGGCAAGTGTTTGTCGGCATGATTATCGGAGCAGTCTGTGGTACGGCAGTTGGGGCTGTCGGAGCAAGACTGACATGCTTCAACGTTGATGTGGTAGGGGAGGCAACAAGGGTTTTGGGAATTAAAAGGCTTGCCTTGGCCAGACGATTAAATGCAGACATCACAGATAAAGACTCGTCATCATTGACGTTACCTGTTGACCAGTCCTTTGATCAGGCGGACGATTATGAAATCTCTTCCGTTTCATCTCATTTGAGATACCGGTATGCGGCTACAGAGCTTGTCTCAGATGTTGTCAGAGATGTCGGCGTGACAGTTGCTGGCGACATAGAGTCCGGCACATGGAATGAGATTACCAACGAAAGCTGGAATGTCTCCGCACAACTTCCAGACGAAACGATACGATTGGAGGAAAGGGCCAGGAGCCCAATGATAGGAGAACACCCGGTGCAACATCCTCGATATCGATCGATTAAGACCGCCAATGGCCAAAATAATCGAGTTCAATTCCAACACCTCCAGGAAGTATATGGCCAACGTGATTCTGAGCTAACGGTTGAGATAAACAACAACAACAACAACAACAAATCTTGTAACATTTTGAGTTCTATGGAACGCAGTCGTATCCGTTTCATTTCCAAAGGTCATTGGTTTCCCAAAATGATAGTGAGATACAAGGTCAACCAGTGCAATGAGTCATTAGAAGTTCGTGGCAGCGGCAAGTGCGCGAATCTTCCTATTGGAGCGACTGATGTTGAAGTGAGTTTCAAGGTTTTACGGTTTCCCTTCGTTTGGTGCGATGTAAAGACCTGGGATAGATTCCGCGGTGATTGGTTGGAAGAAGCTCATGTGTTCAGGTATAATCGGCCTCCGAGACAGCGAACTTTCACTATTGATGGATCCCTCTTCAACGAGGCTGTCACCAGAGTCACAGATGATCGGTATGACGAAGTCTACGACATGTGACTGACGACATTATAACACAGGCGAAGCATCCGCTCCATGAACAGGAAAGTGACAGAATATATTCGGCTGGAATGTGAATATATATGTATACTGATAGATCGTACTTGCTCATACTGAGCAAAAATGAACACTTTTGCATTACTTACATACCGGCTGGAGCAAACTTTTTGAAATACTCAAACGCCAACATGTTGAATTTTCAACTCAAATCCGTAATTAGGCCTATGACCATTTACCTAGACTATGGGTGGTGCTTAATTGGTTCGTCGCGATATGATTGGAATATTGTTGGAAGCGACGATAAACCCTATCCCCTCACTCAGTGAACCGTTCGCTTCTTCGCGATATCATTCGATATTCCTATCTCCAGCATATATGGTGTATGTTCGTAATGTTCTGATTTGTATATATAATGTAGACTTGAACCTTCGTCTTCTTTACATTTGAGGATCCAGAATTGCTAGTTCGGTCCAGGTGAGGGGCTCCAGCCGCTGTGCATGGTTTGAAAATACTATCAACGTGGCACGGAAATAGAGTATATCATATTTTATTAAACTCATTATTAGTGAAATATAAATTGTCCAGAAATAGTATATTTTTTGTTATATTGACCATGAATGAAAATATTAAATATATTTTTCCACAATGCATGTTGTTTTCTTTCAACAAACATTTTCTCCACAGGTCTCTTAATTTTGAATGTGATATTTTATTTCACATCAGATATTTATTTACTAATTTCTCATACAGTTTTCGTCGGGAAATCCCATAAATGAAACATTCGGAAAATCGAGGCGTTTTTTTGTTTAAATGGCGTCACTGTGAAGTCTTAATTGAGGCAATGTCTGATTTTTGTTTAAATTTTCTGGTGATAAGCTTGAGCCCTCTAGCTCGAGGGGTCAAGGGATAAGAAAAATATTTATGTCCATTTCCCCCCTGGACGGCTCCCAATAACCCCAACCCAGGTAGAGTTACGAAAAGTATGCGCATGCGTATTGGAGAAGCTCATTTCATGAAATTTATCCATATTTTTGGAATAAATGGCAGATTCTGAACAAATATAGGGGGCATCGGCTGAGATCCACCTAAATGCAGACGAACAGCCAACGTTAGTCTTTCACGATATATACCAGTCGGTGATCCGAACTACAAAATATTGATACACGTTAGATAATCCATTTTTCAAAGCCTGTGACTTTCCAACGAAGCTTCACAAAACTCGCTGTTGCGGTCTGGCGAACATTGGATGGTTGAAGACAAGGTTAACGATCGTTCATGAACGTCCAGCTTCAGTTTCGAGATAAACCAAGTTACAACCGAAAAGAAAATGTATATATAGTTTATCCTAATCAGGAATTATCAATGTCAGTCTGCGTTGTTTATCTGTAATCAAACATCAGCCCTGAATATTTTCGAACAGGCCCGACAATATTCCCGGGGGATCAAATGATAATGCCACCTGATAACTGGAACAACTTACCAATTACCGTGAGTCGTAATGGCGTGGGTTGGGGCTTATATTCCTCTTCCACAGGAAGAAACACAAACAAAAATCCAATGGAATGAAATGAAATTTTATGAAGATTGTCTTTATTCTGTATCTATAATTTTTGCTTTGGTGGTATAACACTTTGTGAATAAATGGAGCAGATGACATTTACATCGTTTGAAAGATTATGGAACGTTTTTAAGCGTTTGGATTTCCATCAAATCGATTCAAATATTTTTTGGTACACATAGCATTTTCCGATGAATTTCGAATATTTGTCAGATTGATTAAATTCATTTTACATACCATGAACATTTTCGCTCGAGCCATTTCTGATGAGAGGTGAACAGGGCGCCACCATCATGGGGCAGTCATTGTTTTGTAACAGGGGTCTGTTACGATATAAATGTAACACAGAGTTTCTGCTGTAAACCCAAACGTAGAGTTGTTTATGGATGATCAGACAAATAACATAGAAAATATACAGCAAAACGGTTTTCCAGATATGAATACGTGGTTTAACAGCTGGACATCCAAGCTATGAACTTGCAGTGTCCGTCGAGTTTGGATATCCGAAAACTGGCGATAATGGAACAGCGGTCAAGTTATATAGTGAGATATGACAATAGACTGAACATAACAGATGGACGTACAATAATACAAAGAACAAGAAATACTCGTTTAGTCAGACATACAGTCAATAATATAAAATAAGCTATTACATCAGGAACAATAAATAGATATAATATATGAAAACGATCTACATATCCGGTCAACCAACCCGAACACCTACAGGTGATTCCATTTAGTGTTGGAGAGTAACTTTACTCACCTGTTCCACTTTAGGCAATTGCAATTAACAAAAGAGGTGAGCGGCACGGAATAGACTAATGCAACAGCTGACACAAGAAGAAATCATAAATGTGAAATTATGATAGAAATAGTTTCAAGTTCCAACGTACGGAATGAAGATACCAGAAGCTCTGTTACAGTTTGCATTCACAATGCAGCTGAACGGCAAATACGTGCGTAGTAATACAACGTTAAGCCCCGGTCGCACTGTCGAGAATTGGGTAGTCGAATCACTGCGAACTGGAAAATCGTGCTCATTCTTGGCAATTCGTACAGGCATCTTGCGGGGTTCGTCGCAGATCGTGACCGTTCTTGCCTATTCTCGGAGAGAGTACGAAAGTTTTGAAATGTTCAAAACATTCGCCGGCCAAGTACGATTAAATGGTATACGTATGGCATTCTTGGCATCATCTTACTGCGTTCTCGCATGCATTCTCCTCCTATCGTGTATATTCGTGGGTAGTCGTAGTAGTTCTTTCGGTCACAAATCAGCAAGAATGCCGTACGCATTGTACGATTGTTGAACGCAAGTAGTAGGTAGGACACCGATCCGGTCAGGTTTTCCAGGGAGGTAACTCTTGCATCCGCCAGGGGGCGCTGTGCCGTATGACGTCACTTCCGGTCTGGGTGAATGGAGCGTGATCTCTGTATGACGTCACTTCCGGTTTGGGTGAATGGGGCGTGACTTGTGAGGGTGATAGATGTACTGACCTGTCTGTGGGGATGTCGTTCATTTCCGTGTCTTTTCGGTGAGCGGAGCATGTACTGGGGTTTTTCCCCATTCTCAAAGAGAGCCGTGTCTACCCGCGGGAGACCAAAGCGACTCTCATGTAAACTGGTGACATTTTTGAATCTCCAATCTCAAAGCGAGGCAGCATGACATCATTCTCAAAGCGAGCCGTGTCTACCCGCGAACTACTTCCTGTATTAGATAACTCGCTTTCACGGCCAAGTATACATACCGACAATAATTTGTTCGCGATTGATATGCTCCGAAACGGAAAGAGTCATTTCCCAATTATATAGCCCACGTTATGTTTAGCAATTCGCTTCTAACTCGGCGGAGTCAGCAGGTCAGTGACAAGCCATATAATCATACGCCGCCTACTCACCCCCCAAATTTTGGGGGGATGGCTCCCATTTACGCGTGAGACTCTTTCTCGCAGTAGGGAGTCTCGCGAGACGAGAATGGTTTTTCCCCACAATGTCGTTCACCTCCGTATTTCTTCGGTCAGGTCCGTGGGAGCTTGTACTGATCTGTCTCTGGGGGTTTTCCCACAATGTCGTTCACCTCCGTGTCTTTTCAGTGAAGTCCGTGAAGATGTGGCGGGAGGTACCGAGAGATGTGACGGAGGTGTGCGAAGAGACACGGAGATGACCGAAGAGGCACGGTGAGTTCGTTGAGGTCCGTGAAGATGTTCCGGAGGTGACCGAAAAGACCCGGAGGTGACCGGAGAGTGCTGTCCCCAGACTTCAAATACACTGCATGGTCCGATTGGGTCGAGTGAGATATCAAAGTGAAGCATTCGTGAAGGGGCATCCAGTCATGGGTGGGTGTATGTAGAATTAGGATTTGTCCCCGAAACTATCAAAAGCGGAATACGGACTTTACCCCTAAAATAGGGAAAAACCCCTATCAACTCTAGCCAAAAGGGCTAATATCGGTCCCCGGGCTTATCGGGGCCTGCCTATCAATTCAATGGGGTGGGTGCATGTAAAATTAGGATTTTTTCCCGAAACTATAAAAAGCGGAATACGGACTTTACCCCTACAATATGGGTCTGTATTATACAATATAAGGGAAAATGCCTGTATGGGGTATGGGGATGGTCAATTTTTTTCGTTGGCTTTACTATGGCTTATGGTGTCGCGTTTTTCTCGTCTCGCCAAGAAAATGACAATGGGAAGGGTCCCGGAGCGAATTGGTGAAATTTTTGGGAAAAGTCACCGAGGTCTGTATATAGGCCCATACTGGCTATATGGGGGTATGGGTTCAACCTGGGAAATTCACACACGTTCATTGTGATATGGGCTGTTTGGATTTGTTTTTCACGTCTCGTCATTTAGAACACGATGGGAAGGGTCCCGGAGCGAAACGGTGAAATTTTTGGAAAAAGTCACCGAGGCCTGGGTAGGCCCATAGGCCTATACTGCATGGCTATGGGTGTATAGGTCCATACGGGGTGGACGTTTTGGGATCTAGGTGGGCCACTAATGATCCGATGGGGTCGAGTGAGGTATCAATGTGAAGCCTATGTGAGGGGGCAACCGATGGGGTGGGTGTGGGGTAGGAATATCGTCATTCTGCGCATGCGCAATAGACAAAGTGTATGGAAATAGACGTTTTGGGATCTAGCGGAGCCACTAGTGGGCCGATTGGATCGAGTGAGGTATCAATGTGAAGCCTATGTGAGGGGGCATCTGATGGGGTGAGTGCGGGGTTGAAATATCGTCACTGCGCATGCGCAGTGGACAAAGGGTATGGAAATAGACGTTTTGGGGTCTAGGTGGGCCACTAGTGGGCCGATGGGATCGAGTGAGGTATCCATGTGAAGCCTATGTGAGGGGGCTAGACTAGGGTGTCGTTTCCAATCTGCTGCGCAGGTCACGTGGGTTGTGACGTCACTTCCGGGTTTCACCTCCAAACCCAGAAGAGTTTTAATGTTTGCCGGCCCGGCCCGGCCCGGCCCGCCACGGCCGCAGCGCGCGCGCGCGGGTTCTCCGGCCGCGCGCGCGCGTCATCACCGGCAGTGCGCGGATGAATGTCGAGTCAAAAGGTCAAAGGTCACATCCAGGTCAAAAGGTCCAAGGTCTCCCTTTCGGCAAGGTTCGGAGACAATGTTGCGGCATCGATATACAGAGCTTGAACCCCAAAAGGGGATTGTAAATTAACCTGGGAAGGATGGGCAGTTCCATTTGGACCAATCAGCGGTCGAGAAAAAGAGCCAATGAGCGATCGATAAAAGAACCAATGGACGGGTACTAGAATTTCGCTCACGTCTGCGCCTACATCCGGGTACTGGGATGCTTTCGCCTACGTCCGCGCCTACATCCGGGTTCTTGTACACCCGGGTAATGTTTTCTGGACATGGATGGGTTACCTTTGGCTACATTCTAGGCCACTGATTGGCTAATACGGTGTTCAAAGCCAGTTTCATGCATTATGCTCATATAGAATTACAACACATATAAGGGAAGACAGGGTTTTTTGGTGAGATCTCATTTTTTTATTCAGTGAACAACAACAACGTGAGAACAACCACGTGAAAACTGAAGCCCAGAACAGGGGGCTTGTACATTGAAAGAACTGAAGCCCAGAACAGGGGGCTTGTACATTGAAAGAACTGAAACCCAGAACAGGGGGCTTGTAAACTTAAGCCCAGAACAGGGGGCTTGAACATTGAAAGAACTTAAGCCCAGAACGGGGCTTGTACATTGAAATGATGGGCGGCCCAGTCATATACGAGTACATCGCGGTCCTCGGCCTTGGGGTACTCGTCAAACATCTGTACGATGGTAGATAAGGTCCTTCCCCGGCATCGATGGTACAGGTAAAACAAGCAATATTGTCCGCACACGCTACTGGTCAGGCTTTGCAACGTTTGACTGTTCCAACACCACGTCTCTGTACCTTGATCCATGAAGTCTGTTAAATCAGGATGGAGGGGTGGCAGGCCGTACGGGTCAAAGTATTCGCCCTGCTGTTCTGTCAAGTACACGGCCACCCAATGTTCACCGGGCCGATCCATCGGGTCCGTGTTGAGAACGTATGCAGCAGGATACATACGGTCTAATGGGAACACATCTCGGGCGAACACCCCTTGAAAGACCATACGTGTCTCTGGGTCATTCTCCAGCACGGTGGTTATCTGGTCTGTATCCATGTTAGGTGGAGAAGTCACACAGGACGTTGCGCGCCTTGTCCACTTGAATGATGTTGTCAAACTCGGCGTAGCAGATCACATTGATCCCAGGGCTCGTGCAAAGTGGATTTCCAACCGTAAATTGCCTTGCTTGGCTAGGGCCAGCTGATGGTCGTTCTCTAAGGTGGGGGTCAGATCGAAACAGAACAACGTGTATCCGTTCCCGTAGTCCTCCCGACTGATCAAATTCCCTTCGTCCTGGTTGATTTGACCGGTGGCTGTAAACAGGCTCTGATAGGCTCGAATGAAATTCGCGCGCCCAAAGTTCGGTGTTAAGGCCGTGGCTGGCACCTGTTGTCCATCCACATGCAGGGCCACAAAATTGATGCCGAAATGTTTAAAGTCAAACGGATTCTCTGGGTAGGCTCCACTGAAACTGGTATTTTCCACACAGGCCAGGATCAATCGCTTGGGTAGTTCCCCCAGGAACAGGTTTTCTTTGTTGGCGCCCATATTTCCAGCAGGCACAGAGAACGGTTTGTACACGTCGGATAAGGTACTGGGCTGGTTTTGTTTTCAAGGCTTTCATGTGTCCCAATTGAACGGCTGGATTCGGTTTCACTTTTCGGACATACAGGACTGCGTCTTGGATAACAATCTTATAGTCAGCAGCATGCCCATCTACGTTAGTGGCCATCAAGTCGAAGGTCGGAGGCGCCCGTATCAGTCGGATTTTGATGGGGATCTTGTTCAAGAGGTACCGGTCTTGCATGAACATGCCTGCGTGTAGTCGACCCATGAGATCCACCGAGGCACCGTTCGCAGTGAACGCCTTCCGTTTGTTATATCCCACATTGTCCACCGTGTCGATGTGCTCGGGTGTGTCCTGGTAGAATAAAGCGGCTGTCAGCTGAGATTTTTTAGCCTCTCGGCCGTACGACAACAGTGTCTCGATGTACGTGTTGGTCGAGTCACTGATGAGTTTGTCGCTGAGAAATATATCCACCTTTTGAAACATCGAGTGCAGCCAGAGATTCGTCGGGCCCACCGTTGCAGCTTGGGTGATTCTGGAGCCATCCCCATTGACGACCTTGGCTTTCACATACAAGTATGTATGGGCTAAATCCACATAGGCCGTATCCGCATTACTGATGGTGAACTCGATGGGCCCTGTTTCGTTGATGCTGCAGAGCGGGAGATGCTCCACCCATAATCCTTGTTCGGCACTGGTCTGTGTGGGCGGTACGGTCCACAAATCAAATTCACTGTTGGTGGAGGGGCAGGACTCGGCGTGGATCAAGGACATGTTTAAGAAAAGATATCCTGGGTCTTCGATGTGCGTCGTCGCTGGGTCGGTCGTCGACTGGTGCGTGGTCTCGGTGGGGCAGCTCTTTATTCCCTACGGTGCGTTGTGCTTTGGCCACCAAGACGCCTCCCGCTTCTTTGGCCCGCCGTTTCAAGGCTTCTTTGGGTGCCGTACCCCCCAAGACATCACCGGCCACTTGCAGTCCACTGCGTACCGCTTGTTTGCCGATTGCTTTCACCCCGCGTCACCAAGGGCAGGAACGTTTTGACGATGCTGCCGAGTATGTTCCCCATCCCATGTCCTCGCTGCATGCGTGCACCGCTAAAGACCGGACAGCCACCACCGGCCTGTTGGGCATAACAGTCCATATAGCTGCGTGCATCGCACTCGTATGGCACCTTCATTATGCAAAGTGGGGAGCACGTGCTTGTCGAAAATGAAGTGTCAGCATCACTTTCCCGCTTTCGAATGCCACCGGTCGTCCCGTGTCATCTCTTATATCCACCGTGATAGTCTTGATGTCGGTTTGTCGTACGGGCAGGTAGAGCATGTGGGTGAAACTGTGGGTGATTTGATCTCCATACGTTTTTTTAATGGGGACCACCCGTAACAGAGGTGTGTTGATATCGCCCACGATGTGGTTGTCCACCACGTCCGAGTAGACGTAGAGTCCCATACATACCCGACTTCATATCCATCGGGATCTCGCCTTGGTGGCGGTGTGGTGTTTTGGGGGGTGACTCCGGTTCCCATCGGCTTCCCAAGGTTGTGGAATCTGTCGTGGTGCACGACTCGGTGAGTCACGCTGCATAAAGGCCCAGCGGTGGGGGTTCCCCCACCAATTCCTGTGGTACATGCATGTCTTTCAAGCCTTGAGCGAAGACCTCCCATCCTCGAGGATCCGTGTGCGACCTGCGTTGACGCATCAGGTCATTCACTAAATCCGTCATGTGGGTGCCGGGAACCACCTGATTCTGTACCAGTAGTTCGCCTTTATCATTCCAAGTCATGTTAGGATTCTGTTTCATCCGTTGTAATACCAGGCCAGCTTGTTTCTTGACCGATGCAGGTACACTCTTCAGCAATTCGTCTTCCACCCACTGTGGGGCTGTGGGTGCTACCCCTGGTAATGGCGGCTGTTGGAGCGGTGCTGAGGTCGGCGGTGTGTCACGTGGTGGTGGTGGGGTAGAGAAGGTTTTGTATTGGTCCATGAACGTCATGTACCGTTGAAGCGTCTCATTGTACCGTTGTACTTTCTCACTGTCGCTTAACACCGGTCTCTGTAAGATCTGTTGCATTTCTCCATCGAGGGTGTTTATGGTCTTCACCGTAGGTGGGACAGGGTAGGCCGATTGGAGGTTTTGAAGGAACCGTGGTTCTACGAGGACCATTTTTTTCGTGTGGTTCATTGTCGGCCGAAGAGTCCACCCAGTACTGGGCCCAACACGGAAGCGGCCAACGGTGCTAAGATGGCCCCGAGAAAGCCGCCTTTCTGTAACACCTTTTTCTTTTGTGTTTGAGGGACCCGCTTCTGGACTAAGGTTCGGAGACCTGTCTTATGCTTGGCCAACTTGGTCTTCTGAGCCGGAGTCAGTGGTACGTTGCCTTTTAACAGGTTGTACCCCATCTCGCACAGACAGCGTACAAGGTCAGGGTCCGCACCGCGTACAATGGTTCGGACCAACTCGGGTGGGGCCGTCTTCAATACACGGAGCGTGGGAGCGTGCTTCCGTACTCGCGCAGACATCATGTACAACTAAAGCCAGAACCCACAACTCTGCCCTTTTAATCTACTTCAGAGAACAGAGACAAAGTCAACCATGCTGTGGTATTCATTCTTTTTATTATCCCCATCGTCAAACACACACTCCAGCTGGGGGAGCCACTGTGGGTGTGTTTACATTATTTTTGCATGTACACGTGGTGGGCCTCTCCGAGAAAGATGCCGGTCCGTAGTCGAAGGTGGTCGGGGGTGGCTTGCTTGAGGTCGAAGAGCATATACCCGTGCTGAGGGGTTGTGGCATCTTTAAAGGCTTCCAACGCAAACGGTGTGCGGCCGGGATACATCTGTCTCGCCAGGTGCAGCAGTTGAGTGGTATCTCTCGGGTTTTTGAAGACCACCAGGTAGTGGGCATTTAAGCCGATGTTCCGATGTTCTTTGTTTTTACTGAACAGATTCTGCACAATGTAGATGATGCTGAGCCGTCGATGATGGCTGCCTTTGGTAAAGAGTTGGGTGACCCGCGCATCCGTCTCCGCCATGAGATCATCCAGAACCACCAAGGTGTCGGGTTCCAAATCGGCCAGGTTGGGTAGGCCTTCCACGAACGTGATGTGGGGCATTGCTGCATACGCTGCCTGCCATTCTCCGTAACACCACACGACTCGGGCAATGGGTGGGGTGATCATGCTGTCGGCGTGTTGAAGGAGCTTTCTGACGAAGTGCGTTTTGCCGGAACCCGTCGGTCCTGCGATGACGCAAGTGAAGGGATGCTGCCACCGAGGGTCCATGGTTCGAGCTGTATGCGCTGTCGTGGTAACCCGCTCTTGTAAATTTCGTACGAGTGAACTGGAGTGGTGGTGGTGGGTACAACGTCGGTCGTCGTTGTCTGTTCACTGCGAGTGATGATGGTGGTGGGTACAACGTCGGTCGTCGTTGTCTGTTCACTGTGAGGGATGAAATCCGGTGGGTTTTCAGACGTAGTGGGTGTACTTGGTGTAGGTGTGGGGCTTGGTGTGGAGCTCGACGTGGCTTGTACACGGGGTGTGGTGGTGACTGGGCTCGATACGGGGTTGACTGGTGCTATCTGTAGACCGGTTTCACTGGTGGCTGGTGTTCTCAGTTGGTTAAGTAACGTGCTGACATAGGCTACGTCGTAAACACACCTCCGTACAACACACTCAGCAGGGTTAGCAGTATCACCACAAAGCCCACTTGCGCTTTGCGCGTTTTGGGAGACGCTGTGTTCAGAGGCAGCTGCTGTTTGTCCATAGCACTGTGGTCGGACGTGCAATGAAGGATGACGGCAGTGGTGTCTGGCTTTATAGTCGTTTCACCTGGTTGGCAGCGACCCAGGAATTGAAGGAACTGGGCCAGCCTTGCCATTTGACGAAATGAAACAGTTTGCCACGTCGGCGTTCCGTTTTCAAAATCTGCTCCACCGTGTAGTAGTCTTGCTTTGTTTTTACGACAGGCTGTAATTCCGTCTCGTAAAACGTCCCTAGCAACGGTTCCCCTTGAAGATCTTCCAGTTCATAGACTCGCTGCTGTCCGGGTAGGCGCCCTTTAATCAGGAAGAGTAACTTTTCTCAAATTGACCTTTGACTTTACTGATCCGTACAGGGTCCCCGACCTTGAACACCGCCTTCGTCGTTCGCTGCGATTGCCTGGGGTACAAGACACGTCGGACTTGGGCTTCATTGCGTTGGGTCACGGTAATGGGGCTCTCTCTATACTCCGATGATAGGCTCGATTGTAACCACTCACAAGTTTCGGGAGAACATCGATGTACCGCCTTGTATTCTTATAGGTGAAATATTTATACATACGGCCTTTGAATGTCCTGTTGAACCTTTCCACCACGGAAGCCTTGGTCTCGTTGTACGTATGGAAGAAAAACACCTTCTGGGCTTTCAGAAACTGTTGGAGCGGTCTGTTGAGGAATTCCGTGCCTTCGTCGGTTTGCAAATACAAAGGTTTGCGCCCGGTCTTGAAGATGTCTTTGAACGCTGCTATGAGATTCGCCCCCGTTTTCGTTCGGATGGGTACCACCCACGCATACTTCGATAGGATATCGATGCACGTCAAGATATACCGATTCCCATCGTTGTGTTTGGCAAAGGCGCTCATATCGACCAAATCCGCTTGCCACTGGGCATCTATTCCTCCCACGATGACCCGGTTCCGTAGAAAATGGCGGCGGACAGATCGATGTAAGGTATAGGTGTCTTGTTTTCTTAACCAATCTCGGACTTGGGCACGTTGTATCCCCTGGGGTTTGGCCGCTCGATAGAGAGCCGACAAGGCACTATAGGCCGCCGGACTGTCGGGACTGTAGTATAAGTTATCCAACACCTTCTCCCAGCGCTTCATGGTGACAAATGGTGATGGACCCTGGCTCTATCGTTTATTTATAACGGGTATATCTTGGGCCGGAGTTTCTTTCTGATTTTCTTCGTGGGCTTCCACAGTGTCCATGGTAAATGGCCAGTCCAACTCGTCTGATGACCGCTTGATAAGCACTTGATCCACATCTACCACGGCATCTTCCAATGCAGACCATAGATCAGGGTGAAGGGTAAAATGCACTGTACCCCATCTAGCCGAGCCAATTGAGCAAAGAAGGGGCCGCGTCGGATGTACACATCGTGACACAAGTGAATGAGGTCGCCGTCCAGTTCACCAGACAACACCCGTTTGAATTTGGTCCAGCCCTCTCGGGACAGACGAATGTGGGCCGGGCACGGTTGTGTAGGGTCCGCATCACAGATGTCTCCCACCTCCTCCATGATATTAGGACGCGGATTATGAACGCGGATATTCTCTAATGGACGACGGTTGGATTATGAATGACGGACTAGACGCTTGTAATCGACCTTATCCGCATACATGTGCAGGAAAACCTCGGGGGTCAAGCTGAGATACGCCAGTATTATATGCTCCGTCATGGTCAGTACGTGAATGGTACCAGATTTGACTGTCTCTCGTATTTATAGGGAGAACCCCGTGAGATCAAAGGATCGGGTGGTCAAAGTCTAGCCGGGTAATCAATGACATCGTCGTCTGGTTCATGGCTAGACATTTGTTCATTGGGTTCTGCCGCTGCTTCTCTCAGGGCACGAGCCCACTCCAACTCGTCGGATGACCGCTCGTCCGGTGTAAACAGCTGGTCCACGATAGGCACCACTTTCTCGAAGGCTGTCCACAGATCGGGGTCTAGGGTGAAGCCTCGCGTAGGGTCTTGGTAGCGGCCCAGGCGTCGGAAGAAGGGTCGACGGTGTACGTAGATGGCATTGTCTATGTGGATGAGGTGTCCGTCGATCTCGCTGCTCAACACCCGTTTAAATTTGGTCCAGCCGTCACGGTGTAGCGTAACCGTATTCGATACGGTCTCAGCGCGCGACCAGCAAACATCTCCACGGTCTCCCACGAGGGTGACTATCTTCATAGACGTGTAACCCCACCCGGGGTGTAAGGGGAAGGATGGCTCCTAGGACTGGTGACATGCTTGATCCAATGACGAACGGTGAATGACACACACACTGTCTGACCCTTGTATTCATGGTGAGGTCCCACTGTCAATGCCACAGCGCCAGGGTCAATAGGGCACAGACTATTGTGAGGCCAACCAGCCGTCGCTGGTTCCGGCGTGAGCGCTCGTGGTCCATAGCCCGAGCATCAAGGATGGCTGGCATAGTCCAGTAGTGGTGAGTGATAGCACACCACTCCATCGAGTGCACTCTGTCGAGGACCGCTTCTGTGAACTCGTTCAGGATCTGGCGTCGCCCCTCGTTGTCGTCGCCATCTGCAAACATGGACCGGACCACTGCTCGGTAACCCGTGAGTGAATTAACCACGGTGGCATGCTGTAAAATGCGAGTCGCATAGGGCTGGATGATCTCCGTCATGGCTCTGCAACCGTAGAAATGAAGGTGTGGGATCCAGAGGGACGTGTTTTATAGACCATGTCACACATGCGCGCCTAGATGTAGCTCTACGGGTGTTTGTCCGTGATACGTACTATTCTGATTGGTTATGTGGCTCCTATAGAGATAGTACCTTATCGACAATGGGGACTACTTGTTCCAAAGCCGTCCATAGATCGGGGTCCAGGGTAAAACCACCGTCGTTCAGACAGAGGAGTCGAGCGGAAAAGGGACCGCAGAAAATGTAGACGTCGTCACACAGGTGAATGCTATCACCGTGCAGGTCACCCAGCAACACCCGTTTCAAGGTAGTCCATCCTTCCGGTGACAAAGAGACGTGCGCTTTGGGTTCAGTGGTACACCAACACCTAAGTCCGCTATCGATGAGGTCCACTCGTTTGGGGTACAACAATAGGGTGCAGCCAGGTGTAAGCCTCCGGGTAGCCACAGTCCCTTCTTTCACCTCGGGGTGTAGTAAGTCATCCACCTCGGGGAGTACATCTTTCAGTGCCATCCATAAGGGTGGACAGAGTGTGATATAGGTACCTCCACTCTGTTCCAACCGGGGAAAAAGGGAATCCTCTCCAGCAGTGCGTATGTGCACGCCGACTTCCACGTGCATGAAATCCCTTTCGGGGTCTTTTCCCTGTAACAATCGTGTCAATAGAGTCCAGCCTGATAGCGATAACAAAATCTTCACCTTCTGCGGTGCGTCTTGGACCAGCTCTAGGTATCGTCATTGACAATGAGGTAGATGTCGGACGTCAGTTGGAATAACGCAAGCTCTGTTCCGTTCGCTGCCATGGTGGGAAATGAAAAGCGAACGGTTAGAGAGGTGGCTTTATAGTGTACCTGTTGAGTAGGGTTTTATACACCGTGTGAGTCATGGGCACTTGTTATACTCGCTTGCGCCATAAGGTCAATAAGGTTAGAAATGCGCTTTTTTCTACTACGCCCTGTGACGGCTCTTCGTGAATGGGCGTAACCTGTGAATATCATAGGAATGCATGTACTAACCTATCTGTGGGGTTTTTCCACAATGTCGTTCACCTTCGTGTCTTTTCGGGTACGTCCGTGTCTTTTCGGTAAAGTCCGTGTCTTCTCGGTAAAGTCCGTGTCTTTTCGGTAACGTCCGTGTCTTTTTGGTAACGTCCGTATCTTTTCGGGTATATATGAGGGTCTTGAGGGGAGCGACTGTATGTGACGTGTTGTATGTGTTTTTCTCGGCGACGTCCGTGTCCATCATCCGGGGACATCACGTCTGCGCCTGCATTGGGGTATGTATGAGGGTCTTTATGCGCGAGCGCGCTGCGGATTCACCCACGCACTTCCGGATAACCCGCGCGCGCTGCGGCATCAGATCACCCCAGCGCGAGCGCTGCGGCCGGGGCGGGCCGGGCCGGGCCGGGCCGGGAAAAACCCTGGAGGTTGAACATCCGGGCGTCTAAGAGAACATTGAAACTCTTCTGGGTTTGGAGGTGAAACCCGGAAGTGACGTCACAACCCACGTGACCTGCGCAGCAGAATGGAAACGACACCCTAGTCTAGCCCCCTCACATAGGCTTCACATGGATACCTCACTCGATCCCATCGGCCAACCTAGACCCCAAAACGTCTATTTCCATACCCTTTGTCCACTGCGCATGCGTAGAGTGACGATATTTCAACCCCGCATTCACCCCATCGGATGCCCCCTCACATAGGCTTCACATTGATACCTCACTCGATCCAATCGGCCTACTAGTGGCTCCCCTAGATCCCAAAACGTCTATTTCCATACACTTTGTCTATTGCGCATGCGCAGAATGACGATATTCCTACCCTACATCCACCCCATCGGTTGCCCCCTCACATAGGCTTCACATTGATACCTCACTCGACCCCATCGGACCATTAGTGCCCCACCTAGATCCCAAAACGTCCACCCCGTATGGACCTATACACCCATAGCCATGCAGTATAGGCCTATGGGCCTACCCAGGCCTCGGTGACTTTTTCCAAAAATTTCACCGTTTCGCTCCGGGACCCTTCCCATCGTGTTCTAAATGACGAGACGTGAAAAACAAATCCAAACATCCCATATCACAATGAACGTGTGTGAATTTCCCAGGTTGAACCCATACCCCCATATAGCCAGTATGGGCCTATATACAGACCTCGGTGACTTTCCCCAAAGATTTCACCGATTCGCTCCGGGACCCTTCCCATTGTCATTTTCTTGGCGAGACGAGAAAAACGCGACCCCACAAGCCATAGTAAAGCCCACGAAAAAAATTGACCATCCCCATACCCCATACAGGCATTTTCCCTTATATTGTATAATACAGACCCCTATTGTAGGGATAAAGTCCGCACCCACCCCATTGATTGATAGGCAGGCCCCGATAAGCCCGGGGACCGATATTAGCCCTTTTGGCTATTGATAGTTTTTCCCCTATTTTAGGGGTAAAGTCCGTATTCCGCTTTTTATAGTTTCGGGAACAAATCCTAATTTTACATGCACCCACCCCATTGACTTGATAGGCAGGTCCCAATAAGCCCGGGGACCGATATTAGCCCTTTTGGCTAGGGTTGATAGGGGTTTTCCCCTATTTTAGGGGTAAAGTCCGTGTTCCGCTTTTTATAGTTTCGGGAAAAAATCCTAATTTTACATACACCCACCCATGACTGGATGCCCCTTCACGAATGCTTCACTTTGATACCTCACTCGACCCAATCGGACCATGCAGCGTATTTGAAGTCTGGGGACAGCACTCTCCGGTCACCTCCGGGTCTTTTCGGTCACCTCCGGAACATCTTCACGGACCTCAACGAACTCACCGTGCCTCTTCGGTCATCTCCGTGTCTCTTCGCACACCTCCGTCACATCTCTCGGTACCTCCCGCCACATCTTCACGGACCTCACCGAAAAGACACGGAGGTGAACGACATTGTGGGGAAAACCCCACAGACAGATCAGTACAATTAAGCTCCCACGGACCTGACCGAAGAAATACGGAGGTGAACGACATTGTGGGGAAAAACCCCAGTACATGCTCCGCTCACCGAAAAGACACGGAAATGAACGACATCCCCACAGACAGGTCAGTACATCTCCTATCACCCTCACAAGTCACGTCCCATTCACCCAACTCGGAAGTGACGTCAAACAGAGGTCACGCTCCATTCACCCAGACCGGAAGTGACGTCATACGGCACAGCGCCCCCTGGCGGATGCAAGAGTTACCTCCCTGGGAAACCTGACCAGATCGGTGTCCTACCTTCTACTAACGCATTCTACGCTTCTTGTACGATCATACTCGATACTGCATTCGTACTAACCTCGTACTGCATACGTACTTATTCGTAGCAGATTATCGAGCATTCGTAGTGGGTTCGCGGGCTGTCGTGTTGATGCGTAGGGCGTTCGTCATTGAATCGTACTGCATGCGTTCTCATTCTTGATGATTCTTGTTAAATGCTTATGGCTGTCGTACAAGGGACCTACGGCATGCGTAAGGGATTCCTACGACAGTTTCAAAGAGGCCCTCTAGAGGCGAATTGACACGAATCGACAAGATTAAAATATTCGTGCTCATTGGTCGGCATTCTCCACCCAATTCTTGACAGTGTGACTGGTGCTTTAGAAGTAAATACAACAATGACTGCTCCATCGATCGTCTTTATGACAGTGGGATATTTCTCTGCAGATCTGATGAATCGGTTGTCGGAAATAACGAGTCATAAAATTACTATTAAAAAAAAACCTGTTCGATGATCAAAATATATCTCTACATTATTTTAGCTAATTTATAGTAATGGACTAAAACTTGTTTAATAATGAAATGCAAATACCCACGCTAATTTGTTACACAGATCGGCAAAATATCTGGACTACCCTCTCTGCGCTTCTGGACGTCCATATTTGAAAAGATTGGAATAAACCAAGGAACAAATGATATGAAAATCATCCTAACATGTTCTTCTTTATTCGTTGAAGGGTTAGCTCCAGCGATGATTTAGTTTTAAGCGAAGAGTACTAAATGCAGTAGAATTGGTCGTTGATTTGTCACACAAGGCACGGCGAATATACACTCTTCGTTACAAAGGCTGGTGCATGGAGCACAAATTCAAATTTTGATGGATAAACATTTCTGGCGAATTTGAAGGATTTCGTGGATATTTCCCGTATATTTGTGAATCTACAGGATTTCTTATCCTGTTGAGTTTCGTTGCACGATCACATTAGACATTTTGTGGTGTGTCTTAAGGCAAAAAATCTGTGCCTGTGGGCACACTACAACATTTTCTATGTTAAAAGAGACAAAATCCTGGAATTACGAATTCTAATCGACCGCACGTTTCTGTTTAACAAGTAACACTGACGGTCTTTTCGAGTTGAACACCATTCCCGGACTTGATGTGGTGTTTGCCCGTTTGTTTTTATTTTGAGTTTCTGTGTTGGACGTCACCAATCGACGTAAAACGCCATATGTTATGGTTGCATAAAGATATTGTAGATGGAAAAGCAGGATATTAACCGATATATCCACAAATGCATCTTCGTGTGGATTGGGCATAGTGAGCGAAAAATCTCATTGTACACTATTGACCCATCACTTTCGTGTTCATGAAGTTAAAACATGAGAATCTAGGATAACGGGTTTAATGGATAAAAAAAATGGATTTGGTGGAAATTCACTGGTTTGTGACTGCAGTGATCCGGTATACTTCTTTGTCATAAAGCATAATTCTCATTAAGCGTTAATCGAACCCGAAATATGATGCTTCATTACAAGTTTCTCAAACACACGGTAATGGCAATATGATACGAGATGTTAGTTCACAATATTCCTGGAAGTGTTTTGCATCCTTCACATGCGATCAGCCAACTATTTTGGGGGCTCTTGTCTGTACACAGTATACTACAGCTTCATCGTTCCAGCTCTGGAACGCAAACCCTCCCCCCGCATTCGTGAAGAACAAATCTGAGCTCTTCAATGTCGTTGATTTGTCACACAAGGCAAGGCGAATATACACTCTTCGTTACAAAGGCTGGTGCATGGAGCACAAATTCAAATTTTGATGGGTGCTGCAATACGTTGGGCATCTCCTCCTCAACGGCCGGACTGCCTTGGTCCTGTGGGTGTATGTTGTATTGTTGTTGTTGTTGTTGTGACGCCATACCGGAAATCTCGTTTCTCGGTCTTGTCTGCATGGACGAAATCTCCGCGCAGCTGCTGGTGGTGACCACGTGTCCGTCTGGCTGGGCTGGTGCCTGGGTGGATTGCTGGCCGGTCATCTCTGTGCCTGCCACGGTGAGTGGGGATTCAGCGACCCCGCTAGTCAGATTGTCCGAATAAAGCAAAACTAGCATCTTTTTGGGAAAGGTCGGCGATGCAACGATATTTCTTTTCGCCAACTCTTGGCGCAGCCTGTCTGCCGTCCAATTTCGGTAATTGTTTCCATCGTATGGTGCCGATCTGCGTGATCGCCTGCTGTTCATAACAGTTTGGGCTTGCTGGAAACGCTGCATTCTGTATCGGCGATGAAACGAGTTTCCAAACACATGCACAATTATCTGCACTGCGACACCACTCCGATAAATGAATAAGTTCACTTGAAGTTGTAGCTGATATTTTGAGTTCCTTTGAACAATCACTAATCTTCGTATTTTAAATAATCTGTCGTGAATGTATTCACTCAACATTGACAAATCAGGACGAAGACCTTAATAATCCTTTAAAATTTGTGAAAACTGAGAAGGAAAACTCCGGAGAATTCTGAATAAATTCTGAATAATGCAGGCACGAGAATATGTATGTCTTTACACTAGCTAACTCGCCAAGAAAGTGAGGACTTTCTCACCAGAAAGCTAACATAAAATGGGAGAGACAGGGAGATGAAGAAATTGAGAAGGTTGATCTGGTCAGTCTTAATGACGATTTATTGCTGGGATGCGGCTATAAAACTGGGAGCTATAAAACTGGGAGCCTGAGGCTGCAGGAAGTTGAGAAGGGTGACCATTTGAGAAGGGTGACATGGTCGAGAAGGGGATAACTGCAGCGCCGCAGCCGGTGCGTCTGGCAGTAGCGGTGCGTCTCCCAGGAGTGCGCCTCCCAGTAATCAAGGGACACAACTCTGCACAGTACTTTCCGCCTGTTCAAACTGCGACCATAATATTTACACAGCTGTAACATCAAATAGAATCATCTTGTTCAAATGCCATAAGTTAGCGTGCTGTTGTTGTTTTTCTATTTGCTTATTGTACTTTCCAGTAACACATAAATGGCACACAATACATGTATTTAGCGCGAATTATTTTCTCAATAATTTATCATTGTATTGCTGCACACACAAATCTCGGTGCGTCTCCCAGTAATGCCGTGTATGGAGCATTGTATTGCTGCAGTCACAAATCTCGGTGCGTCTCCCAGTAATGCCGTGTGTTTAGCATTGTATTGCTGCAGAGACGAATCTCGGTGCGTCTCCCAGTAATGCCGTGTGTGTAGCATTGTATTGCTGCAGAGACCAATCTCGGTGCGTCTCCCAGTAATGCCGTGTGTTGGGCATTGTGTTGCTGCAGAGAAAAATCTCGGTGCGTCTCCCAGTAATGCCGTGTGTGGAGCATTGTATTGCTGCAGACACAAATCCCGGTGCGTCTCCCAGTAATGCCGTGTGTTGGGCATTGTATTGCTGCAGAGAAAAATCTCGGTGCGTCTCGCAGTAATGCCGTCTGTGGGGCACTATATGGCTGCAGGCAGAAATCTCGGTGCGTCTCCCAGTAATGCCGTGTGTTGAGCATTGTGTTGCTGCAGACACAAATCTCGGTGCGTCTCCCAGTAATGCCGTGTGTGGAGCATTGTATTGCTGCAGATACGAAATCTCGGTGCGTCTCCCAGTAATGCCGTGTGTTTAGCATTGTATTGCTGCAGATACGAATCTCGGTGCGTCTCCCAGTAATGCCGTGTGTGTAGCATTGTATTGCTGCAGAGACAAATATCGGTGCGTCTCCCAGTAATGCCGTGGGTTGGGCATTGTATTGCTGCAGAGAAAAATCTCGGTGCGTCTCGCAGTAATCCCGTCTGTGGGGCACTATATGGCTGCAGGCAGAAATGTCGGTGCGTCTCCCAGTAATGCCGTCTGTGAGGCACTATATGTCTGCAGGCAGAAATGTCGGTGCGTCTCCCAGTAATGCCATATGTGGAGCATTGTATTGCTGCAGACACAAATCCCGGTGCGTCTCCCAGTAATGCCGTGTGTTTAGCATTGTATTGCTGCAGAGACCAATCTCGGTGCGTCTCCCAGTAATACCGTGTGTTGAGCATTGTGTTGCTGCAGACACAAATCTCGGTGCGTCTCCCAGTAATGCCGTCTGTGAGGCACTATATGGCTGCAGGCACAAATGTCGGTGCGTCTCCCAGTAATGCCATGTGTGGAGCATTGTATTACTGCAGACACAAATCCCGGTGCGTCTCCCAGTAATGCCGTGTGTTTAGCATTGTATTGCTGCAGATACGAATCTCGGTGCCTCTCCCAGTAATGCCGTGTGTTGAGCATTGTGTTGCTGCAGACACAAATCTCGGTGCGTCCCCCAGTAATGCCGTGTGTTGGGCATTGTATTGCTGCAGAGAAAAATCTCGGTGCGTCTCGCAGTAATGCCGTCTGTGGGGCACTATATGGCTGCAGGCAGAAATCTCGGTGCGTCTCCCAGTAATGCCGTTTGTTGGGCATTGTGTTGCTGCAAACACAAATCTCGGTGGGTCTCCCAGTAATGCCGTGTGTGGAGCATTGTATTGCTGCAGACACAAATCCCGGTGCGTCTCCCAGTAATGCCGTGTGTTTAGCATTGTATTGCTGCAGAGACCAATCTCGGTGCGTCTCCCAGTAATGCCGTGGGTTGGGCATTGTGTTGCTGCAGAGAAAAATCTCGGTGCGTCTCCCAGTAATGCCGTGTGTGGAGCATTGTATTGCTACTGATACCAATCTTGGTGCGTCTCCCAGTAATGCCGTATGTCGGGCAGTATATAGCTGCAGACAGAAATCTCGGTGCGTCTCCCAGTAATGCCGTGTGTTGAGGATTGTGTTGCTGCAGACACAAATCTCGGTGCGCCTCCCAGGAATGCCGTGTGTGGAGCATTGTATTGCTGCAGACACAAATCCCGGTGCGTCTCCCAGTAATGCCGTGTGTTTAGCATTGTATTGCTGCAGAGACGAATCTCGGTGCGTCTCCCAGTAATGCCGTGTGTGTAGCATTGTATTGCTGCAGAGACAAATATCGGTGCGTCTCCCAGTAATGCCGTGTGTTGGGCATTGTATTGCTGCAGAGAAAAATCTCGGTGCGTCTCGCAGTAATCCCGTCTGTGGGGCACTATATGGCTGCAGGCAGAAACCTCGGTGCGTCTCCCAGTAATGCCGTCTGTGAGGCACTATATGGCTGCAGGCAGAAATGTCGGTGTGTCTCCCAGTAATGCCGTGTGTTTAGCATTGTATTGCTGCAGATACGAATCTCGGTGCGTCTCCCAGTAATGCCGTGTGTTGAGCATTGTGTTGCTGCAGAGACAAATCTCGGTGCGTCTCCCAGTAATGCCGTGTGTTGGGCATTGTATTGCTGCAGAGAAAAATCTCGGTGCGTCTCGCAGTAATGCCGTCTGTGGTGCACTATATGGCTGCAGTCAGAAATCTCGGTGCGTCTCCCAGTAATGCCGTGTGTTGGGCATTGTGTTGCTGCAGACACAAATCTCGGTGCGTCTCCCAGTAATGCCGTGTGTGGAGCATTGTATTGCTGCAGACACAAATCCCGGTGCGTCTCCCAGTAATGCCGTGTGTTTAGCATTGTATTGCTGCAGAGACGAATCTCGGTGCGTCTCCCAGTAATGCCGTGTGTGTAGCATTGTATTGCTGCAGAAAAAAATATCGGTGCGTCTCCCAGTAATGCCGTGTGTTGGGCATTGTATTGCTGCAGGGACGAATCTCGGTGCGTCTCCCAGTAATGCCGTGTGTGTAGCATTGTATTGCTGCAGAGACAAATCTCGGTGCGTCTCCCAGTAATGCCGTGTGTTGGGCATTGTGTTGCTGCAGAGAAAAATCTCGGTGCGTCTCGCAGTAATGCCGTCTGTGGGGCACTATATGGCTGCAGGCAGAAATCTCGGTGCGTCTCCCAGTAATGCCGTGTGTTGAGTATTGTGTTGCTGCAGACACAAATCTCGGTGCGTCTCCCAGTAATGCCGTGTGTGGAGCATTGTATTGCTGCATACACAAATCCCGGTGCGTCTCCCAGTAATGCCGTGTGTTTAGCATTGTATTGCTGCAGAGACGAATCTCGGTGCGTCTCCCAGTAATGCCGTGTGTGTAGCATTGTATTGCTGCAGAGAAAAATATTTGTGCGTCTCCCAGTAATGCCGTGTGTTGGGTACTGTATTGCTGCAGAGACGAATCTCGGTGCGTCTCCCAGTAATGCCGTGTGTGGAGCATTGTATTGCTGCAGATATCAATCTTGGTGCGTCTCCCAGTAATGCCGTATGACGGGCAGTATATAGCTGCAGACAGAAATCTCGGTGCGTCTACCAGTAATGCCGTGAGTTGAGGATTGTGTTGCTGCAGACACAAATCTCGGTGCGTCTCCCAGTAATGCCGTGTGTGGAGTATTGTATTGCTGCAGACACAAATCCCGGTGCGTCTCCCCGTAATGCCGTGTGTTTAGCATTGTATTGCTGCAGATACAAATCTCGGTGCGTCTCCCAGTAATGCCGTATGTCGGGCAGTATATAGCTGCAGACAAAAATCTCGGTGCGTCTCCCAGTAATGCCGTATGTTGAGCATTGTATTGCTGCAGACACAAATGCCGGTGCGTCTCCCAGTAATGCAGTGTGTTTAGCATTGTATTGCTGCAGAGACGAATCTCGGTGCGTCTCCCAGTAATGCCGTGTGTGTAGCATTGTATTGCTGCAGAGACAAATATCGGTGCGTCTCCCAGTAATGCCGTGTGTTGGGCATTGTATTGCTGCAGACAAAAATCTCGGTGCGTCTCGCAGTAATCCCGTCGGTGGGGCACTATATGGCTGCAGGCAGAAATCTCGGTGCGTCTCCCAGTAATGCCGTGTGTTGAGCAAATGAATTTTATCTGTCAGATTAACTCATTATCTCGACGAGTGTGCGGCCTCCAGGTTAAGGCACAAACCCGCTATCAGTGCCTACACTCAGGTTTTACTCCCGCCTATTCCCACCTCACATTTAACAAACCCTGTCAATAAGGCGAGACCATATCGGTGTTAAGCATGACTACTACTAAGCGTCTAAGCGTTATTTATTTTGCCTTTGTCATGCGACTATATTAAGTCAATAGTTCGTCTAACCTGCATATGTGGAATGTTATATCAGCATTTGGATGTTCTTTTTTTGCCAATTGTAATATTGTTCTGCTTGTGTAAATTAGCTTTTCCCTTCGAACAGAGAGCCACAGGACAAAGTGATAGTAACTCGCCCAGGCCAGTGTATGACAGCTTGGATGAGGTAGGTGATTCATGGCTTTTAGTATTACATATCTCCAGATATTTGTTCTTGAGCCTAAGTTCTATATATTCACCTTGTTCAAGTACCGCAATAGAAAATAGAACAATAAAATATCATATTGTACCGCTTCTCAACTCGACAAAGAACTATTGTATAAGGGGTGACATACTGATACGAACGCATTGTTTATTAGCAGCAATAGCGGTATAAAATAAGTATTCGCCCTTGCTATGTGACTATATAAGTGACTAATTCTTCTGACTAGCACCATTGTAACTTTTCACACCGCGTTTTCTGCTGTTTATGTGAAACAGGAAGACGAATATGTACGGGTGGAGACGTTGGGTAATGGAGAAGATGTAAGTCATGAAACGTCGACATCTTCAAATTGCAGATTTTTTGTGTCCTATCCGCAGTTTGCGCTAAAGGGAATCAGACAACGGGGGATTTTCTCCACATAACCCTTTTTCCATGTGTTCGTCTTCAGTCAAGCCAAAGAACTACAAGACAAGTCGTTGGAATAAACAGAGGCTGTTGTTTACTTCTGCATCAATATAGACAAGTACAGCAAATCATAATAACCTGAAAACGTCTGTACGAAATGAAGCTCGGTGTTATATGCTTAATTTATTGGAATATACCTCGAACTTAAATACAGCTGAGTAAACAGAGTACTTGAACGCAGGCCTGTGAGAAACTTCAGTTTCTCACAACTCAAACAGGTAATTAAAGACACTACCGGAATGGACATTTGAGCGCTGGTCTCTACTGATACATCGCTGGCGTGTCTAAACAAATAATTCCGAATAATATACATGTAGGCCCTATAGCTTATCATATTAAATAGAAGACAATTTATTTCTATAACATGCAGCGTGAGTCAAATTTATATTTGAGTATACAATTAAACTGAAGTGCCAGCCTCTTGCTCTACGAAACACCGTATTAATTTTCCTAATCTTCCACGGTCCTTTCCGACCACTTCAGTTATAGACAGCGGTTTGTAACATACACTAAGCCGTCAGAATTTCCTGGCTTCCGCTCAACCAGCAATAAGCTGTGAATATCATATACTGTAATGTACGTATTTACATGTACCGACTAAACCCGCGAATTGACATTATAATAAATTTTCCAAACCTGATTAGGGCAAATGTGAAACTCAAATAAATTACTGCGAGGCGTGCCTTTATATCAATCTAAATTCTACAAAATGAACAGGTTTTCGTATAACGAATAAAATATAAATATGAAACTGTAGTTGTATGTGTTATGTATAGTTAATGAAGAGTACAGGAATGTGCTATGACCAAGGATGTTCTTGATTTTGTCAAAGTTATAAAGGAGGTGTGTTTGGTTGTTTTACATAATACCGGACGACACACTCGTTGTTTCAACTGTAATATTGTTCTCTTCGTGTAAATTAGCTCTTCTCTTCGAACAGCAAGCCGCAGGACAAAATGATGCAATGGATCAGAGTTTGGAAGAGGTGGGTGATTTATGGCTCTTACATAAATTTTCTCGAGTCTATGTTCGATGGGTTCACCTTGTTCAAACACCTCAAATCTGTAGCAAAAATAAAGCAAAGTATATTATATTGTGCCGTTTTTCAATTCGTAAAACAACTATTGTTTAAGGGTTGACTGATATTGATACGAAATCATTGTGTATTTTTAGCAGCGATGGTCGCATAAGTGTACTTTCTATAGCACTGCGACCAAGTGTTGTTCCGCTTGTTTTTAAATCCACAAATACCTTTTCTTATATACATCTATTTATTCTGAACAGCGACAACCACATATTCCAGGTATCGAAGATATCTGGAAGTTCCACTCAAACACTTCATCGTTGATGGCGGCCGTAGGAGCAAATAGGTTGTTCGGGTACTCGTTCGCCTCTGTTCAGGATGGTATGGAAGTGAGAGACGAGGTACGTGCGATGTACAATTCTTATCGCCTACGATAATACTGTTTGTCATTATTCATAGCACATTAAATAGTCAAAATGAATTCATGTCCATGTTGATAGGTGGATGTAACGTGATGATAGAAGACACAATATTTCGGATCATCGGATTTTTGCCCCATAAAGTTTGTCACTGAGAGGTGTATATACCATGAGTTTAGGTATCAATATGGAATAACTTCGATTGTCTCAAAATTCGACGGAGTGCAGCTGAAAGTAAAGCATATAGATTGCAGGTATTTTGATCATCAGCTGTGTTTCGTTGTGATTATGTAACCGTGCATACAAATTCTGTCGTGAGTATCGAAAAACAAACTGTCTTTGTTTTCCACACACATGATAAATATTGTGAAGTCATGCAGTATATTTAAACCGAAATAAAATTAACCCCAGTAGACCAAAATAATACACGACGCAATTGTATTCTATACGGTATATATTGTACATAGATTAGAGAACACAGGCATGGGAATAAATGACCCTTTATGATTATGATCAATCCAATTCAATAATTCAATTTTTCTAAGCCATAAAGAATAGAATAATGACATATGACTTTCAGATGTGTAATTATTTCCTAATAATTAGAGATAATCCTCTACATCCGTATTTCGTAATAATTAGAGATAATACTCTACATCCGTATTTCCTAATAATTAGAGATAATATTTTACATCCGTATTTCCTAATAATTAGAGATAATGCTCTATATCCGTCACCCGGTGCTTGACCATTGGAAAATTTATTCATATATGTCTAACAAAACCTATTATTAGGATCTAAAAAATACATGTGAACTGAAATGTTGTACAAGGATTGCTCTGCTCGTGTTGCCCTCACCCCATTGAAATTCTCTTGGGGTAAATGCCCGCCTTTCCCAGTAGTTCTAAAGCTAAGTTTTCATACGACTGTCTTCAATAGATGTACTGTGTGAATGCATAAATTTCATGCATTTCGGGATTCCAGGTGTTGATGGACATTATTCTATACCCCTACTCTGCTATTCTAACACAAACACAATTTGAGGATAACAGATACTCCAGTACTGTCTTTATATTTTGTTATAAAGCGCTGATTGAGGCACCATATTCTAATGATAAATATATATTAATGCCCATGGCGGTTCAGCACACCAGTATGGACAGTGAGGCGGCAAGTTTTTACACGTATGTGATTGACTGCTATGCTTTTTTGTTCATTCTAGGTCATTTCCGCCTATATGCAAATGTTGGCCAAAGAACATCCTGAGCAAAATGTTCTTCATATGAACTGTCATGTGATGACAAACATTATTCAAAACCCCAGACAGGCAAACCTGATGAAAAGGGTTAGTTTACATTGTTACAAACGTATGATGAAAAAAAATGCGGTAACGGTTATATCCATCATAATAAACATTATAACCTTAATATCCCATTTAGTATAATTACATAAAGCCACTGTGATTTTCTCCTTTGCCACAGTGTTACACTTGACTGTCCAGTTTACTCCCCAATTATACAAATTCAAGTTAATCTTTTAACATAGCTGTTCATTTCATACCACTCCTGCCTCTGTCTTTGGCGTAGCAAATATCCCTAGTATAATCCGTGAGTCTCCTACTCCTCCTCCACTTTACTCACCTACTCCTCCTCCTCTTCCGCTTCCTCCTCCACTTTCTAACTGCACAGCGGTTCGCATGGGTGTGGCGAGGTATAGGCTGAGGCGAGACACCCGGGGTTTTCGATACCTGAGATTCCATGGGCCAGGCTTTCACCCTACAGTAAAATGGGTCGACTGCGCATGCGCGATAAGTATTAGTATATATAGGGCACGCGATGTCCTTATCCCTATAGGTGTGGCGCGGGATAGAGTGGGCCGCGAGACCTGGGGTTTTCGCCACCTGAGATTCCATGGGCCAGGCTTGCACGCTACAGTAGAATGGGTCGACTACGCATGCGCGATTAGTAGTATAGAAAGGGTACACGATCTCTTTATCCTTATACACTAATCCATGGGGGTGAATGAGCCATGGAGTGAAATCCGTGGCGTATGAGGGTCGGCTCATGTGGGTTTCACTTCTTAAGGGTCAGCTGTTGTGGGTTTCACTTCCTAATGCGTGTCGTATAAGGATGGCTTCAGATCCCATGGGGTGGGGGACATGCCCCTGAGGGCAGTGGGTGGGTTCAATGAAAGCTCGTATATTTGATTAATGATAACTGAACAATTTCCGACCCGAAGTTGCCGCAAATGTAAATGTATGCTACTCTCTTAAATAATTAGATTGAAATTCAATCTATCAGATTGAAATTAGTGACCAATCTATTATTGGAGTGACAATATTCAATCTAATAGATTGAAAACGATAAAATGAATCTGTTGTAGACAGAAAATTCAATCTAGTAGATTGAAATTTTCAATCTAATAGATGGAATATTCAATCGAATAGATTGGTCACTAATTCATTTTCAATCGAATTATTTTAGAGAGTAAATTTACACGCTGCAGCGAAGACAATTGATCCAGCCGATGATTTTTTGCAAGCACCATATTAGATAACTACTTAAAATGGAGAGAATAAAGTGTATAGCTTTGTATGTTAAACGCCATTCAACACATAGATTTAGCATGCATTTTACTGTGAAATTTACACAAATTAGGTATTTTCACTTACCGGTATGTCATTCTTTTTATGTATTAACTATTTCAGCAAAACTTTAACGACTATGATGTGATTCTAGCACCATACAACCTAAATTAAAACGGATCCTATACCTGAATCCACTGGGGGAACTACCAGAGAAAATACTCAAGCTCTCCGATTCATGGAAATCCTTCTTGAATAGGAGATTCATGATTGGGAGTGAACCAGCTGCTCCGCACAAGATATGGAAGGTTATGACGGTCAAGCACACGAAGCAACTGGACAGTGTTAGCTGTGGTATTTTTGTGATGAAGGTAATAGGTATGACACAGAAACTACAGACATACAAGATACATTGTATGCTATTAACTAACAGTTCAACCCCGAGACCACATTGGAAATATCTGTGATCATATGAGATGAACCAACAAAAATTGATGAACGTTAATAAATGGCTTCATTAGCTCAGTGGAGTGTGGAGCAATGAGTCTTTCGAAGTTAATGACGCATACATTCTATTGTGAATGACGACTGAATACTGACTGACGGATTTGACTCCTACACTCCACCACACTGATTTGATATTATGTCCATTAGGAAAAATATTTAGCGAGACAAAATATTTAGCGACACATATAAGTTCTCTTGATGCGCTTCAATTCTTGAAGCGTCAACAATTATATTTTCTCTAATAATTACAGTATGCAGCTCATTTCTTGAGAGGAGAAGAATTGGATTTCTCCAACCGTGCTTACTCCGTGAAGCAGTTCAGACGGTCTGTATGTGAAGAACTTCTCAGTCACTCAGGTAAGCAGCTTGGTAGCACAGTAATTGATTATTAATTAATGGTATAAATAATATATTTTATCGAAGGGAGGAAGAGGTAATATTGTGAAGTTGTATTCATTTCATATTTAATAAGTACAACTAAGTTTCAAGGTGCTGTTATGCCACAAGCCATTGGTTGGCTCCGCTATGTATTTCTGAATACAGAATTTCGGCATTCTGCAATATTTATAGCATATCAATAATGGTTATTAGTAGCCCCGCTGTGACCACCGAGTAGATATATACGTGGTGCGGGTTTATGACGCGAAAGCCATTGATATCGCACACACTCGTATGCGCCCTAGCTCTTTAGTTGCATTCTACTAATGCACATGGTAATTGTTTGTGGAAGTTCAATGTCCAACCGTGCATGGAATACCGATATTAGATGAACAAGCAACCAGAGGATGCTAGGTCCCACGCCGAATTGGCAGCGATATTTTTTGGTCTTGTTGGTGTGAGGGAATATACACGAGAAGAGCAACTGCTGCTTAATAGGCATAGGAAGCAGATAGGGCTTTCTGCCTACCCAGGTTTTGAGATCAACTCAGAACGGCTGACCGAATATTGATTGCTGCAGTAATATAGTTTCCACGCAGTGAAGCATGGAAATTATGTGATGGAGATGCAATACCAAGTAACATGTCAAGGCATTTATCTACAAAACAAATTTCACGAGAACCTGAAGGCGTCCTCAATATCTTGCCCCTTTATGAAATTTAGATGTTGACACCAGGTGGCGCCCCCTGTAGGCACAAGTATAAATGTCTTAAAATGTTTCGTAAAATTAACCAATGACGATTATATAATTAAAGTATCTATAGGTGCATTACACAAACCACCATGAATGCATTGGAATTTCAATAGATTTCTAAAATCTGGTATTATGCCCATCAGCGCACCACGTGTCATGGTGCTATATAGGCCTGTTTTGTATGTGTTAAAGCAGGAAGCCAAATGGAGTCCGGCATAAAGTGTGATATTTGTTCATATCGATGAGTGCTTATGCGAAACAAAAGTGAAAATAGAACCATAAATATACATAAATTATGTTCAGATTAATTCCGGGAAAACGCGTTGTTCCAATAGAGTTCAATTCCATGTGTTCCGCGAATTAGGACCCCGATGCGTCCGGGCCCAAGGCGGACCCGGGACTATAGGCGGCCCCTGGACGCTCGCCTGTTGGGCTGTGAGCATTTCTTTACTTTAGATTCGTGTAAATGAATGGTATGGGTATGCATATTGGTTTCTACTGTTGAAAGACGTGAAGGTGATAGTTTTTTATGCGTGTAATATATCTAGCAAGACAAATTGATTCAGTCTTGAGGTGTCATTTTTTAGATTTTTTTCCGTGCGAAACAGAACCATAAATGTGCATACATTATGTTCATATTTATTCGGGGAACTCTTAGAACGCATATCCGGCTATGTAGGGTTCCGGGGCTTAGGCGGCCTCTGCACCCTCGCCTGTTGAGCAGTGATAGTCGACCCCCAATAACTTTTCGCTGGATCCTTCCTTGGAAGGGCGCAGTATAAATGAACATGACTTGCAATTAACATTTGACGACGTGTCTATAAGACAACCCTAATAACGAGCAATAACGTTCTGCGGAACAAATTTTCCCTTATGATGGAAGGAAGAATGGAAATTCATTCTAAAAGTAAAATGCTAGTGTTACAAGTCCACGTTCAAACATCGACTTAGCGAATGGTAGCCCACCAGTAAGACTATGAGGAATACAGAGTTGTTGGAAAACAATTATTGTGATTTAATAGCAAATATTAGGAACCGTGCTGAAGTAGATATGGGCGTTTTATTGTAATATGCTAAGGACAATCGATAGAGCTGTTTGAAACACCATGTGAAAAATGCAAATTTCCAATGTGTCTCTGTTACACAGTAAAACACAGTTTTGACTAACCGCCCATACTCCTTAGAATGTAGAAAGCAATGGTTCCGATGGTTTCTCACTCTGAAAAATTATAAGTGTGTCTTCCTTCCGAGCGCGTGTCCATCCACCCGAATTTGTTCCCGGGCTAAAACTTCGGTAAAACTGAACGCATTCTTTTGAAATTGGTATGTGGGTACCTTGCCTCAATATATCGATTGTATTTGTTTTTGGTGCCATTTTGAAAGTTTCCATATAGCCAATATAAATATCCCCCCTCCCCCACAAAAAGATGATATAGAGTATTGGGACACTTTGATAAGCCCCTTCTCAAACTTGAATTTCAGACTTATCCGTGAAGAATTGTTGCCGGAAGTGTGGCATGACGCACAGTGACGTTTCTTACAGATGGGTAGGTATGATATAGGCTTTTTGCGAGAGGTAATAATGCAAACCCACGGCTCTTAAATTCCCAGCGTTTAACGACGTCAACGACTGTGTGCAGCTTTTGTACGATTATTTTTATTGTGAAATTAATGAAGCCGTCTCTAAAGTGAAGGTTAAAAACAATACCCACAATGGAACGACAATGATCTTATCAAGTTTAAACGACCAAACGCCGTGAAGACTATTCAAATTTCTCTGAACTGCGCTCAATTTTCAATGACTTGAAACATTTCTAATATGCCGATTACTGGTCACAGATGGAGAACGATTTAAATGGCAATAGTAAGCACTTTTAGAGCTAAGTTCGATGAAGTCAAAAATGTTCTTCAATGCCATGTTCTATGTCTTATGACGATACAACAGCTGATAATGCCGAGGATATCATGTTTAATGAATATTTTCACTCTGTTTTCTCCACTGACCACGATTCTGATTATCTACCTGAGTTTAAACCTGTAAATAAAAGCACATTACAATTTATTGATGTTAAACATGAAGTTTCAAAGATCTTAACATATACAAATGTTCGTAAGGCTTGTGGTCCCGATGACATACCGGGTGCAGTACTAAAGGGTGATCGGAACAGCTAGCTGTCCCACTGTGTATCATATTTAATGAATCTCTTTCCACTGGTGTATGCCCGAGTCTCTTCAAAAAGAGCAAATGTTATAACTCATTTTAAATGGGAGGGAAAAGAAAATGTGAAAAGCTATAGGCCTGTTTCCCTTTTACTATTATTTTTGAAAGTTTTAAAACGTGTTGTTCACAATAAGTTGTATAATAATGCAAAACTATACATCACTGATATTCAGCACGGCTTTTGGTAGCTCGACATGGGAAAAAATTGGCATACATTGGTAAACTGAGCAAGTCCATAGATAACAAAAAAACAAGTACATGCTGTATACATTGATTTTTCCAAAGCCTTTGATTCTGTTTGCCATCGTCTTTTATTACACAAACTCAAGGGTTATGGTCTCGATGGACCTCTGGTACAATTTTGTTCGTATTATATGTCTGTTGTTTTATACGATTTTAATGCCTGTTTTCTCCCTGTCAAGTGTGTAGTCTTTTCTCCCTGTAAAGTATGGATTGCCTCAAGGTTCAATTCTTAGACCGCTCATGTTTGTTTTATTTGTTAATGATATTCCAAATGCATTAGCGCTCTCTTGCACATCCATGTACGTAGATGATTTCAAAATTTTCAAAGAGACCTGTACAGGGCATGACTGTCTTTTACTTGAGCGAGATGTGTGTAATGTTGCCATATGGTACCTCAACTGGAAAACATACGGAAATGCTATTGTATCACTTTTGCCCCAAAGAAATATGTTATTGTACACAATTATGGTTTAAATGACCTTGTTTTAGAAAGAGTAAGTCAGTTAAAGGATGTAACAGTTCTTTTATGATCTAATTTTAACTTTGGTAGTCATGTTGAAAATGTATGTTCCAAAGCATTTCGCATGGTCGGTTTTATCAAGAGCACATGCACATATTTTAAATCTGTTGGTACTTTACGTTCTGTCTTTTTCTTATGGGACGCAACCTGCGCCCCCAACACCGTTTGTCGTATAAACATACTTGAGCGCATTCAAATGAGCCTTTTGAAATTTATAAAGCTCGAAAGAGACCCGATAATATTATCCATTTACAGATATGTAGATATTTTAATTTACAAACCCTTAGCCATGCACCGAGGAATAATTTTAGATTTTCCACTTCTACATGGTATGGCCAATGCACGTTTTAATTGTTCTTATATTCATAGTCAGATTCCATTTTACGCTGCCTCAAGCTGACTTCGTAACTCTCGGCCATTTTAGGTATCGTTTTCTAGAATCGATATCAGAAAACACTCGTTTGTCTCTCGTCTTTTAATACAATATAATTATGTTTGTAACCTGGTGAACGTTGGTGTTTTCACCTGCAAGCTGAGTTTTAAACTGTTTATCAATAGGTACCTTTACAATACATACAACTAATTTTATTCGTTGAAACTCTCATTTATGTAAGCTCCTATATTGTTTTACGGTTGGTGTATATGTTTTTATTTACCTATGTCCCACACTGACTCTCAAATTATGCAGCCTAACTTGTTAAATTATAAACACAATATTATGTGTTGAATATACAACCTGATGCACCATGTATATAACGTTTTAATAACCTGTAATTGGATTTCGGTGCGTTGGTTATTTAATAAATAAATAAATAAATAAATAAATAATCAAATAAATAAATAAATCAATAAATAAATAAAAATAGTGGCTCAGCGATAATAAAATAACGAATCATTCATATGAAGACCAGTCATTTCCCTCTATGTTACACGACTGACTTATTCGGTGGGATTTTTTCCCCCACTTGCTCCTATTTGCACAATAAAAAATATACTATAGTTGTCTGATATTTTATATATTCTGCGGAGGATATACCAAAACACACAATTGTAATAACAGATTCTTTTTAATGTTAATTTAATTAGTCTATATGTCAGGAACAGGCTGTATTGCTGTATCAAGTGCGCACCTGTAATTAGAAGTTCCGACAGCAAAATATTGTTCATATATGCCCCATCATGATATATTCTGTATGGCCTTCTTTTTTTGCAAAGTATATTTTTCAGTACAAACATCCTTAATGATTCTGAAGGATAACTGATACGGAAATAATACATTAGTGAAGACAAAAGTTACTTCCCCTGAACTAGCATCAAAACTAATAAGAAATGAGATATACATTGGAGCAAAGTTCTCTGCATGTGAACCAGCAATGAAGTGCTTCCCAATGGGCTTTCAACTGTCAGACATTTGGACATATATCCAGCAAATGTGAGCATAATGTAACGTCTGAGAAATGTGAAGAAAATCACCACTTCACATGTTGTAATACACTAAAATATGCTGTACCAACTGCTATAAGGAACATTGCACCAGCAACAAACGATGCTCCGTCTTCAGGAAACCTGCGGTCAACTTGCTCCGCCGTCATTTTATTTTGTCTAATAAACATAAGTATGAAACTACTTCAAGTGAACATAACCTCTCTGTACATTTCTCGGGATGTACTCCTCCACTATATTGAGAGGCACAATATTGATGTTGTGTGCCTCAGAGAGTGCTGGCACAACTCAGCTGATATCCTTTTCAAAAACTGGCATTTATACTCCCTACCAAGTTTTTGAAGGGTTGTGTGCGGTGAGGGCAATTTTTGTGAAACCGTGTTATAAAGTAAGAGACAGAAAGACCTCTCCTGCCAAAGAAAGATGGAACCTGAAAGATTGCCACTGGGGCTTTCAGCAACAAGCCTGGACCGCAATATTCACTCTTGTATCACAGAAGTACAGCGCCACCTGAAAACAAAATATAATGCTGAAACTGCTGGAACAAATTTGAGAAAAATCATATTGGAATGCACAGATGCAACAATTACTAAGAAATCATTACGTGAGTACTCCCAACCGTAGTGAAACCAGAAGGTCAACAAAACGACGAAACAATTTCACAGAGCAAAACGCAACTTTAATAACCGAAGTGATCCTAATAACAGCAGGAAGATGTCATATGCTGATGAAAAACTCATCACAGAAATAGCCGAAGCAAATTACAACACATATAAGGGAATTGGGAAGAGGTGCCGACATACTGATAAACCACATGGCTTCACAGTATAGTGTTCTGGTTAACCTATTCTAAAGCACATACCAAGAATGTAACAAGTCGTGTTATGTTTTGTATCTCAGGCACGCTTGTATTGTACCTGTTCATGTGGGAACGGCATAAGCGGTATGAGATACATATCAACAGCTATGATGGAAATTCTCTGACAAATGGTATATTGTTGATGGTGAGCTGTATCCTCGTCAGATAAAAATGAAAAAAGACTACTGGGTGAGGCCCGATGTCGACCCAGCATCAACTTCCCTCGATGTCAACATATATAAAATATCAAAATGTCTGTACAGGGGACGGGCCTCGGGAACGAAACGTGCACCAGCAGAATATTCCCATATACAGGTAAAACACATGAAATCATACTATGGCCTTCTGGTTTACCTAATCCCAGTGGTGGGGAGAAGAGACCAGAAGGTTATACACAGAAGGCTCCAAAACCTTATGGAAAGTTGTAAACAAACAACTAAACGGTATGACCAGTACTGTAATTCAACATGTTAAGCACTGTAACACCTACCTGCTCGTGGACGAACAGACTGCAGATAAACTGGCCGACATTCATATGAGAAAACTCGATAATGGCTCTGACAGATGGACAGAGAGTGGAAACCAGTAGATAAAATGTGAAGTGAACATGGCAGAAAATGTTCAAAGAACAAGTTTCCAACGAAAATTTTAACATTGACTCCAGTGAAGTGAAACTTGCGATGTTACAAATGAAGGTGAATTCCGCCCCAGCACCAGATGTCATTTTACCATGAATGATGGAGTACTGTGAACTAGCTGTTGAACAGATTCTGCTGTTTCAGATGTGCTGGGAAACTGGCGTCGTACCAGAAACTTGGGAATGTGAAAATAAGATGTTCATACCAAAACCAGGAAAAGCTACCTACCACGAAAGCAAAGTCTGCCGACCATTGAGTCTAACCAGCGTGATTACCAAACTTTATGTTATAGTTGTGACGAAAAGCCTCTGTCGTTGACAAAATCAACCCGTAGTCCGCGAATGATTCATGTCAAATTTCTCATGGTTCGGTAAGGCAGTTCTGGGAAAAAAGATACTTAAATATTTATGAACAGTATTGACAAACCCCAGATGGCCGCCAAGGTTTTGGTTGAATATGTCTTTGTCATTATATGTACTAGATAAGATAATACAGCCGAGATTGGACATAATGATGGCATTGGCAGTGAAACAATGGACAAGACCAAATATGACGGTATAAATAATTTTGAAAAAAAAATTCAGTGATTCCAACTTAGGAACCTAAATATTGTGTTATGGAAATGAATTACGTGGAGGAATTGAATAACTGTTATACAAAAAATGTAACTAACTTCGCTGATCAGTATTCTTGATGCGTTGTATGCCGGTGACGCATTGATTGCGTCTGTATGTTCATATGAACATAATTAGGACGTTATAGGACATGGGTTCAAAGATGTTTCAGGCCACGCTCATATTTTACCAACAGCATGCTATATGCTTGTGAGATTTCAGAAATAATAGTTGATGGTAAGGTAGTGTTTTAAAATAATGTTTTGTAACGTTCACTAAAATGGTGGCATTTTATACAGTATTCAGAAAATTGTCTATATAGCGTTTGCTGAATGCGAAGGTGCGGGTTCTAACAAATAAACATGCACATTACTGCAGAAACTTTTAAACATGTGTATATCCTGAAGCTCTTCCACTAAAAGTTTCTCGAATTGTGAAAAACACAAAACATAACGTGGACTTGACACATTTAATCACATGAATAAAATTGACCTACTAAATACTACTAACAGCCTAGAGCGACAATAGGCTGAGGAAAGTAATCGACAATTAATAATAAGCAGCATGGTTACGTGATGTTATTAAAGCAAATAAAACGACAATTGTACCATAACAAAGCAGTTATTAAAGCATGAACTATATAGATGCGTGAGCACAGATTATGACTTGGGGCATTCTGATTAGTTAAGTTCTAATTAGAAGTGTCCAATAGCGACTAGTAGAAAATGATAAGTTCATGATAAATGTACTGTGTCAATGTCAAATGGTTCATTATGTATTCGACCAAAGTTCATTGAGTGAACCCCAATGCAAAGAACAAGCGTAAGGAGTAAGGTAGGGACTGTACAAGTTGTACATTGGCATCGTAATGTGGGTTGATATAGCGGAAGACACAGTCACTCTTCGAATCAATAATAGCGCGTACCACCAGAAGGCGCACGCCGGCACACACAAGCCACGTAACAACCCCACGTCTCAGACTGTGGGTACTATGATAACGGCACGGAAGCCAGTACGTTTGAAAAAGCGCTGGAGGCGAGTACGAAACATGGCAGATGTGAGCGAAACTACCTGCGCGTGGTGAACATAGGCGAAAGCAGACGCGTGCGGTGGGACGTACCCGCTTGCCAGGACGAATTGGAGAACAGCAGAAGCCGGGCATAGGCAGAAAGGGAAAAACAATTGCATGCACACGCTGTTGAAATTAAACGGTTTTAGCGGCTCTGATTTTCATAACCAACCCCTGAGGGACAACGCGCATGTTACAACGCACAATACATTTACAAGTATCGGAAGAATTTGTAGGCACAGTAAGGTCACTGACCCATAATGAGCCAAATAAACGGTGAGGATGGTTGTCCACAGTTGAGAGGTCAGCGAGCACAGAAAGATGCAGACGTGTTCGAAAAGTATATAAATGCTGCATGGTAAATGGCAATTTATGATTGGTATCAGCACCTGTCAGTAGAGACTCGAGTTGCCAGTAATCCTGCAGCGGATCAGGGAGGTTAGAATGTGGATGCAAACATGTGACCGCACTCAAGTACTCAAGTACTGTCGAATAGTGCCCACCGTTTTAGACCGGGCTAGGAAAGGTAGCAGAACACAGTGTCACGTGAACTTTACGATGTCAGAAAAACGTAACAGAAAGATTTGTGAAGTGAACGATTAATAACCAAATATTCACTCACAATACTAAAATCATATGTAAATTAATTAAGTTTAACAAAACAAATAGATGTGTGAAATAGAGTATTACTGTTCAATGTTATACCGGTGTATTGTTAACAGCCCCTGTTGACGCGCACAAATCGCTCTTCTGTATGATGATAATGCAAAACTGCCCAGTTGCTCATCGTCTCAGTAAATGTCCAATTTCCGACCGTTCAATAGCGTAGATTACGCAGCAGCTAAAATCAATATACAAGAATATACAATCGATCAGTGCGCAGCAAAGGTAACACGGTATGACACACCCACATAAGAGCCACTTTTAATGCCTCCTGGATAACTGAATGATGCGTTATTTATAATATATGAGGCATTCGAGAACATTCCACAAATAAAGAAGCCTCCAGAACACACAGCATTGCCGCATCATATGACCTAGATGCAATTCACAATAGCCTTTGAGAAAGGTGCAAGCGCTTGACCCACATAATAGCACGCGAGCAAGACTACGTCAGCCCATTATTAAAGAAACATATACCAGTACTGAGGGGTTGTCGCATCTTTGAAGGCTTCCAACGCAAACGGTGTGTGGCCGGGGTACATCTGTCTCGCCAGGTGCAGCAGTTGAGTAGTATCTCTCGGGTTTTTGAAGACCACCAGGTAGTGGGCATTTAAGCTGATTTTCCGATGTTCTTTGTTTGTTACTGAACAGGTTCTGCACAATGTAGATGATGCTGAGCCGTAGATGATGGCTGCCTTTGGTAAAGAGTTGGGTCACCCGCGCATCCGTCTCCGCCATGAGATGATCCAGAACCACCAAAGGTGTCCGGTTCCAAATAGGCCGGTTTGGGTAGGCCTGCCACGAACGTGATGTGGGGTATTGCTGCATACGCTGCCTGCCATTCTCCGTGACACCACACGACTCGGGCAATGGGAGGGTGATCATGCTGTCGGCGTTGTTGAAGGAGCTTCCTGACGAAGTGCGTTTTGCCGGAGCCCGTCGGTCCTGCAATGACGCAAGTGAAGGGATGCTGCCACAGAGTATCCATGGTTCGAGGCGTATACGCTGTCGTGGTGACCCGCTCTTGTAAATTTGATACGAATGAACTGGAGTGGTGGTGGGTACAACGTAGTAGGTCGCTGTAGATGGTCGTTCACTGTGAGTGATGAAATCCGGTACTTGGTGTAGGTGTGGACTGTATACTTGGTGTGGAGCAAGATATGGCTTGTACACGTGGTGTGGTGGTGGTGGTGACTGGGCTCGTTTCGATAACGGGGTTGACTGGTGCTATCTGTAGACTGGTTTGACTGACTGGTGCTATCTGTAGACTGGTTTGACTGCCACTAGCAGCTGGAGTTCTAAGTTGGTTAAGTAGAGTGGTGAGATAGGCTACGTCGTAAAACACACCTCCGTACAACACACTCAGCAGGGCTAGCAATATCACCACAAAACCCACTTGCGCCTTGCGCGTTTTGGGAGACGCTGTGTTCAGAGGTAGCTGCTGTTTGTCCATGGCACCGTGGTCGAATGTGGAATGAAGGATGACGGCAGTGGTGTCTGGCTTTAGAGTGGTTTCACCTGGTTGGCAGCGACCGAAGAATTGAAGGAACCGGGCCAGCCTTGCCATTTGACGAAATGAAAAGTTTTGCCACGTGGACGTTCCGTTTCCAAAATGTGCTCCACCTGTAAGAGTATTGCTTTGTTTTTACGACAGACTGTAATTCCGTCTCGTAAAACGTCCCTAGCAACGGTTCCGCTTGAAAATCTTCCAGTTCAAGGACTCGCTACTGTCGGGGTAAGCGCCGTTTGGAACTGCTCATCGCTCCAGTTGGGCAAGTACCTTTTCTCGAACTTGCCCTTGACTCGTACTGATCTGTACAGAGTGTCCGCCCTTGAACACTTCCCTAGGCGTTAGCTGCGATTGCCTGGGGGGCAAGACACGCCGAATTTGAGATTCATTGCGTTGGGTGACAGTAATAGGGGCTCTCTCTATACTCCGATGATAGGCTCGATTGTAACCACTAACAAAGTGCAGGAGAACATCGATGTACCGCCTTATATTATTATAGGTGAAATATTTATACATGCGAACTTTGAATGTCCTGTTGAACTTTTCCACCACATAAGCCTTGGTCTCGTTTCTACGTATGGAAGAAGAACACCTTCTCGGCTTTCATAAACTGTTGGAACGGACGGTTGAGGAATTCCATGCCTTAGTGGGTTTGGAAATACAAGGGTTTGCGCCAGCTCTTCATGGTGACAATTGATGATGAACCCTGGCTCTATCGTTTATTTATAACGGGTATATATTGGGCCGAATTTTGTTTCACATTTTCTTCTTCGGCTTCTGCCAGCACATTGTCCATGTTAAATGACCAGTCCAAGGCGTCTGATGACCGCTTGATAAGCACTTGATCCACATCTGCCACGGCATCGTCTAATGCAGACCATATAACAGGGTGAATGGTAACTGCCGAGCCAGTTGAGCAAAGAAAGGGCCGCGTCGGACGTACACGTCGTGACACAAGTGAATGAGGTAGCCGTGCAGTTCACCAGACAATACCAGTTTGAATATGGTACATCCCTGTCGTGAAAGACGAATGTGAGCCGGGCACGGTTGTGTGGGGTGTGTATCACAGATGTGTCCCAACTCCTCCATGATATCGACCTTATCCGCATAAACGTACAGGAAGACCTCGGGGGTCAAGCTGAGATACACCCGTATTATATGGTTCGTCATGGGCAGTACGTGAATGGTACAAGGTTTGGCTGTATTTATAGGTAGAAGTTTATGAAGTGAGATTAAAGGATCGGGTGGTGATGCCACTGGGTTGACTGAGTGTAGCCGGGTAATCAATGGCATCGACGTCTGCCTCCGCTTCATTGGTAGGTTTGGTAATTTGTTCACTGGATTCTGCCGCCTCTTCTCTCGGGGCACGAGTCCACTCCAACTGAACAGCTGACCACTCGCCCGGTGTAAACAGCTGATCCACTACAGGCACCACTTTCTCGAAAGCTGTACACAGATCGGGGTCTAGGGTGAAGCCTCGCGTAGGGTCCTGGTAACGGCCCAGGCGTGGGAAGAACGATCCACTGTGGATGAGGTTTCTGTGGAGTTCACCCCTCAACACCCGTTTAAATTTGGTGTAGCATAACCGTTTTCCTTACGGTATAAGCGCGACCAGCACGATCTCCACGGTGTTTCACGAGGGTGACTTTATCTTCATAGACGCGTAACCCCACCCGGGGTGTAAGGTGAAGGATGGCTCCTAGGACTGGTGCCATGGATGATGCAATGACGAACAGTGAATGGCACAAACTCTGACAGTCTCCCGTATTTATGGTCAGGTACCTCAGTGACATGGTTGATCCATTGATGATAGGCGAATGACGTACACTGTGCCTGACTCTCGTATATATAGGTTGCACATAAGCGCATCTGTGGCGGCTCTGAAGAGCCGTTCTTTTTCTGTCGCTGTCATTGCCATAGCGCCAGTGTGAATAGGGCAAAGATCATTACTAGGCCAACGAGCCGTGGCTGGTTCAGGCGTGAGCGCTCGTAGTCCATAGTTCGGGCATTAAGGATGGCTGTAATAGTCCAGTAATGGTGAGTGATAGCACACCTCTCCATCGAGTGCACTCTGTGGAGGACCGCTTCTGTTAACTCCTTCAGGATCTAGCGTAACCCCTCCTTGTCGTCGTCATGTGCAAACATGGACCGAACCACTGCTCGGTAACCCGCCAGTGAATTAACCACGGTAGCATGCTGTAAAATGCGAGTAGCATAGTGGTGGGTGTCCGTTATGGCTCAGCAACCGTAGGAATGGAGGTGTGGGATCCAGAGGGACGTGTTTTATAGACCATGTCACACACACACACGTACTATGCTGATTGATTAGTGCAAAAAGAGAGCAACGACAACAAAGATTACAGGTCAATCCTTTTGTTATGCGTGAATAGGGCGTGACCTGGGTAGGAAACACGATAGGAATGCATGTACTGACCTGTCTGTGGGGTTTTCCCCCAGAATTTTGCTGACGTCCGTGTCTTTCATCTCCGGGCACTTGCCGTATGCGCCTGCATCCGGGGATGTATGAGGTTCTTGAGGAGGCGACTGCATGTAGTGGGTTTTCATCCGCGTCCGCGCCTGCATACGGGTACTTCTATGTAGATGTATAAAATATCATGTACAAGACCCTGTTCTGGGCTTCAGTTCTCACGTTATTATTGTTATTTACTGTGTGGGGATTCGGTCAAACTGGAGTAGAACACCGTGGAGGAAGTAGCCAAGCCGTGGCCTAGGATGAGATCGGCCCACAGACCAAGTACATGTTTCAATCTAGGTTAAGAGCGGACATTCCAGCATATGACAAGGAGTTACAAGTTACAAGAGCCACAGGTGGAGTGAAATGAGGCTCGAGGTGCGGGTAAAGACCAGGAACATGGCGTACGGAGACTCGTCCAACACCTATAGATTAAGTTTATTACTATATAACCATGGTTTCATGCATTGTTTTCGTGCCAATGCGGTTCTGGAAAATACAGAGGGTTTCCCGCTGGTAACTAACATGGGCATTGTGCTGGCAATATTGTCGGTGACTGTGCATTCCATGGGTGCTTCGGGAGGGCAAATAAAGGCAACCTATTGACCCGGAGAGGGCCGAACCCTGCCGGAAGTGAGACCTTTCACGAGAGCTTCATACGACACAATAAGATGATTAGGGGCTGACCTAGACCCCAAAACGTATATTTCCATACCCTTTTCCCACAATTCCCTGTCTGTGCATGCGCAGAACGTGGAAAACGAACGACACGCTACTCCTGGTGGATGCTTCATCACGATTGCTTCACATTGATACCTTCCTCAAGCCAAACGGCCCACTAGTGGCTCACCTAGACCCCAAAACGTCTATTTTCATACCCTTTTCCCACAATTCCCTGTCTGTGCATGCGCAGAACGTCGGAAACGAACGACACACTAGTCCAGGTGAATGCTCCCTCACGAATGCTTCACATTGATACCTCATACGATGCCATAGGGCCAGCAGTGGCCCACCTATAACCCAAAACGTGTATTTCCATACACTCCATACACCGCGCATACACAGAATGACGAAATTTCAACCCCACACCCAGCCCGGTACATGCGCCTTCACGAATGCTTAACTTTGATACCTCACTCGACCCAATCGGACCAGGCAGCGTACTTGTTCTCCGCGGAAGCTTTTTCCCGCTACCTCATCACCACTACACCGCATCACCGCGGAAGAATACAAGCCCAGGGGCCCTTTGCCGGAACCATAGTGACCAAGTACCCCCTTAAATTTTACCCGGGGAATAAATCATGAGGTGAATAGTGAATTAGATGCACTTTGTATACTACTATCGCCAATGCGTGGAATAGGGAATGTGTCTGTTTTGGTCAATGTGTTCACCTTTCTGTAGTCAATACAAATGCTGTAACTGCCATCTGGCTTTGGAACGAGGATACAAGGTGAACTCCAGTTACTATTACTTGTTTCAATGAAGTCATTGTACAATAAATACTGAGTTACTTTTTTGAGGTAGTTTCGTTTAATGAGATTCGAACCATATGGGTGCTGCTTCACTGGATTAGAATGTCCGACATTGACGTCATGTGAAATTTTATGAGTCCGAGTAGGAATATGGGAAAACAAATGTTCATATTGACTGAGCAGAGTTCGAAGTTGTTCCTGACGCCTGGTTCAAGATGACACAACGGCAAATTAAGTAGAATGTATGAGTTCTGTGATTTCGCCGCTGTGATGGGCTCTTAACAAGTTTCATTATTAACAGGGTCAGAACTAACTACACTCACAGGCGGCTGTACAGCACTGTTAGTGCTATGTGTGTCTATGTATAACTTTAAAATATTTACATGACATAACTCTCTGTGTTACGCCTGTCAGGAGTCTGAATTAAATGATGAAGGTCACTTAATTTCTTTTCAATGATATAAGGTCCATAATTTCCAATGTCTTAAGTGGATAACCAGGAATAGGCGGAAAAGCCAGTAACTTCCCACCAGGTTTGAAAGTTCGGCATAAGGGCATGTTTATGATAGGTTATTTTAATATATTTTATTTTTGTGCTGACTTCACGTGCTTTAGTCAACCTGGGGCGAAAGTACCACACACATTTTGTAAAAGACTACATGAGTGAAGATAACTGTCTAGGAACTTTTCCTTTAGCAATTTAAGCGGTACTGTAACTGTATGACCAACGGCTAACTCAAATGGACTGAAGCCTAAAGACTCTTGAACACACTCTCTAACAGCAAACAATAACAAATGCATGCCTTGATCCCAGTCTTTCTCAGTGTCAAAAAAATAAGTGATAATAACTTTTTTTAATTTCTGGTGAAATCTTTCTAATGCGCCTTGGCTTTATGTGTGGTATGCAAATGATTTAAACTGCTTTATTCAAAATTCATGCATGACTTGTTGTAAAATTCCTTACATGAAATTATATCCCTAATCAGCCTGACCGGACTGGGGTACGCCGACAAGTGTGAAAAAAGTGTGAAAATGGCCTGAGGGAATGTGGTTGAAGCACACATTACTGTTAACATGTATTGATTGCCTGACTTTGGTAATGGACCAACACAATCTATAATGACCGTACTAAAGCTTCCTCATATTCAGGCATTGGTTGTAGAGGAGCCTTTGGCATGGTTTGGTTTGGTTTTCCTACCATTTGACATGTGTGGTATGACCTACAAAATTCTGTAACATGTTTCTTTTAAATTTGTTCAATAGAAATGATTTGAAAGTTTGTAATATGTTTTGTTAACACCTAAATGGCCTGCAGAAGGTGTTTCATGGGTTAGTCTGAGGATATGTGAACGATATGAATTTGGTACCACAATATGAAACTTAACTGCCCACTCATCATCAGGTGACACATGTAGCGGTCGCAATTTGCGCATAAGAACACCTGTATTACAAAAGTAGCGCACAGGCTCTTGAGTTACATCACAGTCATCTACCGCGCTGCTAAACAAATTGCGGATGTCCTTGTCACTATGCTGTTCATTAACCAGACGTGATTTAGAAATTTTGTCATCAGAACATTAGAACATTACCCACATAACAGCACGCAAACAAGACTACGCCAGCCCCATTATTCGAGAAACATCCACAACGTCTAATAATATACTACAATACCAAGACAACAGTCTGCGATAGGCTTAGGTAGGCAGTGAATTTGCGCACAAAATTCCATGTGGCATTTCAGTTGAGATGCATAGGCGCGTTTGGTGGAGGGCGCTAAGGAATTTGGAGGCGGTCTCTACATCATGTTGCCACTGATAAATCTGTGCAGAGATAAAGCACATAGAAGCATGATTCATATGGTGGGGAAGCAAAGCCAATTGTTCAAATAAAGTGTATGTAAATCGGCACGTTTGTACATCAACGTGCACATTTGAAATGGCGTGTGCCCGGGTGTTGAATTCTCCAGGGTAATAGACGGCATGCACAGTAGTATTACACGCAATAGACAACACACAAACTATATGAAGGAGACCAACACTCGTTTCCCCTTCCAAGATTCCTTCCAACGATTGGCGCCTTCAATGGCCATTGCTAGCTCCTGAATGTTGATATGGGAGGAAGCGATTGCAGCGTTATATAAATGTTTCTCTCTGCTAATTGAAAGCTTATATATATACACTACAATGTATAGGGACGTGACGGGTTGAATTCCGGTATACAGTGTTGGACGGCAGTAAATAAAAGGATATTTTCTATGGCCTGGTCAATATGGTGACATAAGAAGGTATACTGTAAGGACATATAAAAAGTGAAAACAACACACACATAAAAGCACACATAAAAGCTCCACACACATGCGTAAATCCAATGTTAATAAAGAAATTCAAGACGATGTACGGATGTGTGGGTGGCGTATCTTTTGGAAGCTAAAATATAACGTGTACATCGACATTGTAACACAGGGAGTTAGCACTTTCCGAGAGATAATTTCATAATAGGTATCATTTCAAGCATGGAATAATATTTAACACCGTTCACAAGCTATACGATAATGCAGGATAAGCATTATTCATTTACGCCGACACTACCTTCATCCGTAGTGGTTAAGCTGATTCATGAAATTGCGGCCTCACCATACGATCCACATTGCAATAGCTGCTCCCTAAGCATGCGCAGCTAGATTTTGTTCTAAAATACCGGAATTCGACGGAAAGGGCGTGGCGGACGACGTCGTGGGGCGACGTGGCGTGGCGTAAACAGGACGACGTGGCGTGGCGTTCTATCTCTCAACATTATGAAAACGCGACGGGGAGGACGACGTCGCCCATGGCGTGGCCTTGATAAAAACGAAGCGACGAGCGACGCAGAGGGCGACGTAGCGGGCGACGTCGCGTTCAAAAAATGCGACGTGGCAACGCTTTATATATCTTCACATTATGAGAACTCGACGGAAAGGGCGACGTGGTGGGTGACGTGGCCTTTACCGTAGCCTGTGACGCGCGACGCAGAAATGGCCTGAATAGAACACCATAGAATTAGGAGAAGGTTGATGCAGCTTGTTAAACCAGATGTGAATCTAGCCTGTATGCTTCACTGTACATGTGAGAACATTACATTTTTGGTATATCGTTTTGAGTGGTTGTAAGTACGACTTTCTTTGATAAATGTTTGGTGGTTATGAAATGAATGATGCAGAGTTCAATATGATTCTAATTACAGATACAATGTGATTCTTGCTGCTGGTGGTACCACATAACTTGTGTAACCTTTGAAGGGCTGTCACCAGAGAACACAGTATTCCTGTGTGAAATGTGTTTACCCACTATGATTTCCGGAGATGAAGACGTGGAGAGGAGCACCACAGCGGACCCGGTTCCAAGCACCAGCGCAGAACCAGCGCTGGGCAACAATGCATCCACCACCAGAAATTCGAAGGAATGCTCACCCTTTGTCATCGCAGAACTTAAGAACAGAATTCAACGATGCCAAGGGTGCAAGAGTTGATTCAAAAAACCAATCAAAGCACCAAACAATCTGGTGTTAAGACATTTCGAACGATATACCTTCTTCAATGCTAGCCGCAAACAAGATCAAGAAACAAATGGCAATAGGTACTATCACCTGGCAGCCAGCTGTGTTGTAGCGAGATTTCCGAACTTTACGTCCCGACACATTTGTCTGCCACCAGACGTACAAGTCACAAAAGAACATATTGCACACTATACAAAACTAGGCATACCATTAAACACAATCATACACACAAAGATACCATAACTTGCACACACAAGTAGTAGTAAGAAGACCGATTCAGTACCCGTCCTCTTGGAGCTCAGAGCTCCTGACGACTTTACAACGAATATTAAAGATTAAGAATACTGACAAGCGATACGGATTTGATAGCTTTGGAACATCATGATGTCTCGCCGGCATCATTGAAAAGTGTTTGACCGCTTCTCTCTTGCTTCTCTCTATGTTTATGTATACTATGATTGTGTTTTTGGATTTGGTGCTAATACCGTTATATGCATATGGAATAGGTCTTTGGATTATGGACGCGGATATTCTCTAATGGACGACGGCTGAATTAGGAATGACGGACCAGACGCTTGTAATGACGTAATAGTACGCATGCTCACGCAGATTTGGTGCATCCGTATCCTGGTGTACCCTATGCCGTATGGGCTATAGGGTACAAGGTGTACCTCCAAGCTCAGACTCTAACAGCTCCGAGCTCAAAGAGCTCAGAGCTTCAAGTGCTCCGAGCTCCAAGAGCTGCGATTTAAGAGCTCCGCCCCTCGGCAGCTACCAACACCATCGGGAGCTGACAGACGTAAACGCCCGTCGGTGTTGGTGTGGTGTCTGTAGGCGTGTTCCTCATGAGTCCATATGTATTGGTCGACTAATAAACCTGTCGTTTACGTGTACGTTTTGTGAGAGAACATTCTATCGTCACGATAGTATGCTCCGACAGATTCAATGCAAACAGAACCAGGAGTCACAACCGAGTTCCGCTATAGGTCCACCAAATTGAGTATAGCATACCGATACGATGACGGTGAGCACCCCTACGGCATGTGGAAAGAAGTTCTGGGTGATGAAGTTCTTAGAGAAAGGTGTGATAATCCCAGCGCCGACAGGCGTTGTATGGATTTATAGCCAGTGGCAGCCCGCCTACGAAGCTGCAAGCTTGCAGAATGTCACCTTCGTGCCAGGGATTCCTCGCGATATCGATAAAATGTATTTCTTGACCCCAAGCAGACCAACCTGGTAGTGCCAGATGATATGATGAGAGCTGCCAAGGACGATCCACAACGGACCCTAAATGATCCATGATTACCAATGGTTTGGATATAAATTCCGTGTTCCGCTTTTTATATTCTCGGGGACAAATGATAATTTCACATGCAATGTTGCAGATATCACCATACCCACTTCCCTAGATGATTCCCCGTGGTTTAGCTGTAAAGTTCTTGTTCCGCTTTTCATATGTTTGAACCCAATTCTGAATTTACATACATGTACACGCACTAAACCACCCCGCCTCTATCAGCAGTCCCCAATCGGCTGGGAAGCCATATTAGACCTTGATGCTAAGAGTTTTCCTTATTTTATGGGTAAACTACAAGCGTCTGATCCGTCATTCATAATTCAGCCGTGGTCCATTAGAGAATATCCGCGTCAGTAATGCAAAAATACCAAGTTCGTATGGCTGATGAGTATTCTTAATCCATAATATTCGTTGTGAAGTCGTCATGTGAACAATTATGTATGTCAGTCACGCTTTGATTGTGACTATTCATATGAGTACCATAAGGATGTTGAAGTACATGGGCTCATATGGCCCCTAGCCCCGGGTTAAGCGGAATTAGACACAAGTTACGAAAGGTAACGCCATAGATATTGCACGCTACGCTCGTATTTTGATATCAGCATGCGATATGTATGGCCAAATTTGAGAAACTTTGAGTGGAGGCGCTTGGTGGTGTAGCCCTGTTTTATAAGTTTCTGCAACAATGTTTTGTGACGTTGATTGAAATGATAACATTTAACACAGGATATAGCAAATGCTACTAGGCGTGATATGTATACGCCATATGCAGGTCCCACTGGAATATTACTGTCCAGAAAGGCATAGTTTACGATGTAGAAATTGTAATGATCTCTTTTGTCATACAGTCGACGTGAGAGAAGGCCCGCTTCAGTTTTATGGAGATATAGATATAAATATGATGTGCCTGTAGGGTTATCTGTAGTTTCCTTGAAATCCAGTGAGGGTGGATATATATCCTTTACTGCGTCATTTATATAGCGATTATCCACAGCGAGATGCTGGTCTATATAGCCTTTGGTGAATGAGAAGAAACGGGCTTTGAATGGATGGGTTTTTGAAAGCACCCGCATATAGTGAGAACAGATATAGGTCAGCTAATAGGGGTGCACAATTAACACCCATTGGAATACCCATATGCTGCTGATATGTTGTGTTGCCAAATTTCACATAGATATTTTTAATGAGAAATTCAAGCAACTCTATAAACAAAGAAACATGCCATGAATGATATATCTTGTATGTAGGAGAGCTGAAGAATGCTTTATGGCTTCCGACATTATTATGTGTACGATGATTTTTCTTGAACACAGATACTATTAATGAACTCAGACGTTTAATAAGGTCCTGATGAGTGATTGTAGTGTAGAGAGTCGGGAAATGATGTGGATACATATCTGTACGGTATGTGACCTTTAGCATCAAGTTCTTCCGTAAGATATTGAGTTTTTTAATATCCACATACATTCAACACCAGCGTTTTTAGAAATAGTGGCGCAATACCTTTCCCAAAATGCCTCTACCTCCTGAAGGGCCTTAGGGTGCATCCGTATCCTGGTGGACAGGGTTAAGAGAAGCTTGGTGGTGCAGCTTCTAG